>PVKH010002152.1:0-28218 GCA_004027955.1 Chaetophractus vellerosus
CACACTACACATTTTCTAGAGCATTGAGCCAGAGATAGGAAAAAGCAAAAAGTGTTTTTGATGTTTAGCACACTCTTAAATGGAAAAGAAGATCCACTTGAACATAAGATCAGCAGAGCGTTTCCTAGAATGGAATTATTTTATTCCTGGAAATAACCTTGGAAGCCTCCTAGTCCAATTGCCTTATTTGTAAATGGGAAATTGGGATCCTAAAACTCATTAGTGGTGATTTTATCAGACCATCCCAGTAGGGCCATATATTACATGGTATGCATGGGGGAGACTTACATTGCAACATTACTCTTCTTGTATTCCCTCAGGTGTCAAGGCAGCTCTCTCATTTACCCCAATTTGGAAATTAATGGGCGTTAGCTGTTCTTTTAGTATTACCTCCATTTTACAAAAGTTGGAAACAGGCTCAGACACTTGTAAGAATCCACCCAATATTATACCACAGGGAGAAGAAAGTTACAGGATATGAACCTGGGTATGTCTTAGCCCAGAGACCATGTTTTTTAAAGCAATTTAAAATTCATTTTTTTTTCATTTACATACAGAAAAAATCACTCATGTTGGAACATAGTTCTAGGAGATTTGACAAAAGCCTAAGTCATGGAACCACCATTGCAATTAAGACTCAGAACAACTCCATCACCCCAAAATATTCCCTCCTGCTGGCCCCATCTTGAATGACAGGGGGCCACTGATCTGTTATTCTACATTCCTAGTTGTACCTTTCGAAGAATATTATATAAATGGAATCCTATAGTATGTATCTTTTGAATCTGGCTCCTTTCACTTAATTTACTGTGCTTGAAAATCATTAACGTAGTTGCATGTATATTGGCAATTCATTCTTTTATTCTAATATGGAGTAGTATTCCACTGCATGGTACACCACAATCTGTTTATCCCTTTATCAGCTGAGAGGCATTCAGATCACTTCTAGTTCCAGCAATTAAGATAGAGCTGCTATAAACACTAGCACACAAGAGTGAGATTGCTAGGTCATATGTTAAATCTGTGATAAACTTATAAGAAACGGTCAATCTGTTTCCCAAAGTGGCTGACCATTTTGCATTCCCACCTGCAGTGTATGAGAGTTCTAAGTGCTACGCATCTTCACCAGCACTTGGAATTGTCAGTTGTTTTGTAATGTTTTTATTTTAGCCTTTCTAGTGGGTATGTAGGAGGAACACGAGGTCTTTAAATTGCTTTTCCATAATGACTAATGATGTTGAGTTGATGTGCTCATTTGCCATCTGCATATCTTTTCTGTTCAAATGAGGGGGAGAGAGCAATTACAATATACCCATAAGCCTCTAATGGATAATAAAATCTGTCACATTATATATGTAAATGCTTTATTCATAATATATGGTTTTCCATGGTTTACAAATTGCATTTGAGTTTACATTTGATTCTTATAATAATCTTCAGTTTAGATCAGGCATGTGTTAAAAGGTTCCTTTATAATTAACAGAACTGAAGCACAAAGAATTTATGTAAATTTATACATAATAGAGCTGAGAAATGGTAGAGCTGGAACTTCAAGACTAGTGCTGTCTTTATAACAGCCCACTGTTTCTTGAAAGCAAAGAGCCCAGTCTGATATCTGGATCCATAATCCTGGGATTAAAATTCTCATGATATAATCACTGAACTTACATTTTAAAAATATAGCTGGTGGCCCGGCTAGATAGCTCAGTGGATAAAGAGCTCGCCGGTGTACCACATGGGAGGCCCCGGGTTCGGTTCCCGGGGACCTCTCTGAGCGGGCAGACGGCCTTGAGAAAGGCAAGCCACCGTGGGCGGGCCGGAGCCGCCGTGGGCAAGGCAAAAAGCCGCCACGGGCAGGGCTGAGCCCCCACGGGCATGGCAAGGTCACCCGTGAAATGCGGAGCTGCTGCCCGCGAAAGCGGAAGCCGGCAGCCCGCAAAAACATGGAGGACTGCTGCCCGCAAAACATGGAGCGGAGCCCCCCGTGGAAACGGAATGGAGCCACCCTGGAACGGAACGAGCTACCACCATGGAGGGCCGACTGGGCGCGTCGCCGCGGGGACGGGGGGAGACAAGAAGCAGACATAGAGAAACACAGAAGAATGGACACACAGCAAGAGCAAGCAGAAAGGGGGGGGGGATATGTAATAAACAATAAATAAATCTTTAAAAAAATATATATATATAGCTGGTAAGCTAGATCAGTTTCAGTGTAAATGTTACCTCCCCTGGGAAGCCTACCTTGTTTAGCCAGGCTGCTTAGGATTCTTCTATACAAACTCTTTGAATTACTACCATAATAAATTAACCTCTTTGTAACAAACTGTATAACATTTGTATTCCTTACTAAGCTATAACTCCTACTAAGCTATAACTCCGTAAGGCTAATTTTCTTGACTATTCTATCTCTTCTATCTCTGTCTATCACTGGACTCTAGCCTGGAGGGTCAATTTGTTGTTCTTCAAATATACCAAGCTCACACTTACTTCAGGACTTTTGTGATAGATTTCCCTCTGCTTGAGATGCCCTTCGTCTGATATTCAATGGTCTGGGCTTCTTATCTAGTTCCAGCACAACTGCTTACGCCTTAGAGAGACTTTTTGTCACTATTCCAGCTAAATATTTCCTATCTTGCGCTATTTCCTTCATAGAATATAGCATTATTTGATATCATTTTGTTCATTTGTTTGTGCTTTGTTTATACATTCCTGAGAGCAGGCATGTAATTTGACTTACCACCTCTCTCCCAGGATCTAAACTTTGCTTGCCATGAACTAAATACAGAATAAACATTTGTTGAATAAATTAATGGAAAAGAATGAATGAATGAAATAATGATTTGATATGCCAGCTTGCTTTTTTTTAAATATACATGAAACAAATAGATACCTATTTTGTTGTAATCTTATTAACGCCCCACCTAAATAAACAAACCCTATGTACCTCGCTTTGGGAAACATAGAATTAATTGTTGAATAATGATTCCCTAACATCTGGCTTCCTGGGTGATGTATAATAAACTCTGAGGATATGCTCTCTTCACTCCTGAAGTCACAGTGCCTACCGTGATGCCTGGCTCATTGTATTGTAGGTGTTCAGTAAGAATGAGTAGAATAAATAAATAATTGCCATGTGGATAGTATATGTTTATAGTGTGTTGCCATATATTTTTTTCTTTTCATATGAATACTGAGATACCTGCTTATCTCTTAAGACCATTATATTTTTGGAATATAATATGGAATAATACATTTTTCTTCTTGCATTCACAGGATTATACCTTGACAATGTACTTTCAGCAAGCCTGGAGAGATAAGAGGCTGTCCTATAATGTAATACCTTTAAACTTGACTCTGGATAACAGAGTGGCAGACCAGCTCTGGGTGCCCGATACCTATTTCCTGAACGATAAGAAGTCATTTGTGCATGGAGTGACCGTCAAGAACCGCATGATCCGTCTGCATCCAGATGGGACAGTCCTTTATGGCCTCAGGTCTGTAGCTTCCATTTCCAAGTTTAACTTTTCCTAAAAGAAATCGTTATTGCTTTTTATTGGAAGGGAACATTGTGCTGTTTTCCTTATCCCTCCTTCATTTTGCTGATAAACACTTAAACCTCCTTTCCAGTAAACATCTGAGTGCTTAGGGTAGCATGCTTACAAAGGGATTTAGTCCCAGCTAACACTAAGTTTTTCTGAATTGTCTTCCAATATCAGTTGCTGATCTTAAAGCTGCTCTCTTTAAGGTGTTCGGATAAATAATATCAAGATAGCTGATATGCAGACCTTCTCTAAGATAGAAAAAAAATGAATGCCAAATAATTGTTTGAACATGGCAGCTGCTCTGTTTTATAAATTGCTCCTGAGCTGTTTGAGTTGGGTCATGGCCCTCTGAAGAAGGAGCAGTTGGACTTGCAAATAAATAAAGTAGTTATCTCATGTATGGTGCATTATTAAATGCACCTCTTACATCAGAAAAGAATTTTGATGCTCTGCTATTTGTGTGATAATGAATTGTAGAACAGTTTCTTCTTTCAAAGTGTAGTCTGTGTGAAAAGCAATAGATGGTTTCCATTTTAAAAAGGAGAAAAATACATCTCTCTCACTCTGAAAATATTACAATATAAGGGTTCCTCTGCCTTATAGGGGAAGAAATTCTAAATCCTGAAATTTTTAATTCCTTTGGTCTATTAGGTTATACATAAATGTGTGATTATTGTAACATAAAAATGATAGTTGCCACAATAATATTTATTTATTAAATACCTGTTAGGGGTTATTTGTTTCCCATGTATTATTATAGTTAATCCCTACAGCTACCCAGTAAGTTAGGAACATTGAGCTGGATGCATTTTGTTCATCAGATCAGTTAATCTTCACAGAAATTATGAAAAATCACCCTGTGTTTTTCCTGCTTCCCTGGGCTATCCACCTGCACTGCAGAGAATGTGCCAAATTATTCTTTGTATACCCAGCACTGACAAAGCACCTATACTGTAAATAGCAACCTGCTAAAGGCTTGTTAATATACGTAGAGTTGTGTGGATGAGAAAATCAATATTCAAATAAGCAGATGGGAATTGAGAAGGAAGAGAGGACCAATATAGATAATAAATTGCCTCCTTTATATCATTGTCATTAATCAGACAAAAAAGTCCTAACTACTCATTCTTATCATTAAGACCAATTTGCCACCATGGCTGTATCATGAACACATGGGAGTAGCAAAACATTGCCCTCCAACTCCCACTTTCAAGAAAGGACTGCTGACAAAACGTGAATGTTCCTGAACGCATCTGATCTGATGTGCATAAAATTAACACACCTGGACTGAGCAGGCTCATGAATTGTAATTGTTCTCTCAGTTGTATTGTTAATTCTGAATATGAAATGGATAGGAAGGTTTACATGAAACTTAAAAATGTCCATCCCCATTTTTACTCATAAATAGTAGAACAATTTTCACTTAGCTGCAAATTTAATGCAGACCAGATAGTCCCTAATGAACTCCATGAGGTTCATTTGCAGTGAATTAGTGAAAGGAATACAATTAAAATGACCATTTCCAGAGTTGATTCAGCTCTACTTACCTTTGTCTCCCTAGTTTTCTGCTGCTGACAGTCTAGTAAGAAATTTATCTTGTGGCTAGATTCAGATAGAGGCTGCTGTGAAAGAGCACTTAAAATAGTCATAGTATTGATATCAATAGCTATTATTCATTAAGGGACTTAGCATGTACTTGTCACTGTGCTAGAAACTATGCTTATATTATCTTTTTTAGTGTTACCAATTGCCCAACTAAGTGGGTACTGTTATTTTGTCCATCTCAGCATGAAAAAACTAAGGCTTGGAAAGGTTAAGGAACTTTTGCACAAAGTGTGCAAAGTTGTCCAAATGCAGAGACTTTTCTCTTTGCCATCTTTCAGTCCTGCTCCTTTATTACTGGCAAGATGAGAATAAAGAACAGGAACCACCCAAGTACACACAAAGAGAAGAACAAAGGTTATGTGGAAATAGCTTCACTGGAGCTACGGATACAGACTTTGTTCTGATTGATAAAAGATGTCTTACAGGACAACAGACCTGTGCCTTCCATGGGAGGTGTGTGTTTAGGTCCCTGAGGTTCATGCTGGCCCCTGTTAACTAAGAGGTGGTTTTTGCCCTGTGGAATCCTGGGACCTAGGCAAGATCCTGTTAAAGAACTTGGCTGTGGCAAAGTTCATTGGTCAAAGTAAAGCAGCTTGAAACACAATTGTGAAGACACAGATGTGGGAGGCTTGGACAGAGAAAGCATCAAAATAACAAGGCACTGACCAAGAACAAGGCCTCTGAGCTGAATGTCATGCATGTTGAAGGCAAAAGCAAAGGGCTTTTAAACTCTGTTCCCTCCAAGAGCCACAAGGATGGTGAAGCGGTTACCCACAGGATGCGGGAAAGCTGCTTTTTGAGTTTTCTCTGGTTAAGCTTTCAGATATGAAAACATCATAAGGATAGAGAATGCAGTATGACAAAATATAAATGTTTGTTCAGTTCAACAGTGGATATAGGTGTTCACTGTGTTATCTTTCAAATTATCTATACATTTGAAAGTTTTCATAATAATATTTGCAGAACATAGGTTTCAGAGGCCTAGGAATCTCTGGTTCTATTATGGAGGAAATATCACTCCAATTTTAAAAGGTTTGCAGCCAAGGAATGAGATTTCTGGTCTTTTGGAGGTAGCAAATCATCTATATGTGATATCAGTAGCTTTGTCTGAAAATGTATCATCTCATCTCAGAGGAGATGTGGCTTAGTCGGTGGGATCCATGACCACAGACAGACAGGTTAAGCCGTAACTCAGAGAGGAGTGGTAAAAATTCTTCAGCAAAAACCTTGATAACCTCCTTGTGAAATCACCCTCCTGCAAGGGTCTGCCCCTTGCTTCTGACTCTACACAACATGTTGTGCTCATGTATTGTGTTTGTATAGCAAGAGTTTCGGGGATAGCACACCAACTGCTCAGCAAGCTTGCATTGCCAAGCTTTATATACGTAGATAGATAGATACATAAAGGATGAATTAGATGCTATCAGTTTTTTACAATGGAATCATCCTGTGGATCTATGATTGACTAATATGTACAAATGTATCATCTAAAATCAGACTAGAAAATGGAGTTATACACTTGGCATGGAACAGTAAGTGGCAGATAAGAAGTGCTCGATGTTAATCAATATTTAATTAACAAATGAGTACATGGATGGGTGGGAAATTATAGAATTTTACCCTTGGTATCATTGTTGTTCTGTGAAGATTGGCAGGTCATTTGTCTGAAACAAGAGTAGTACAGGTGAGAGAATGGACTGAAGAGAGTGTCAAAGTTCTAGGCCAGGGATGGTATAGAGTGGAAAAAGATTTCCCAAAATGTTGGGAATGCTAACTTATGGTGGAGCCAATTTTTGCCAGGTATCACACATGGCAGCCTGAGATGGGGAGTGAGGAAGTAAGATGCCTGGTTAGAGACCTGGGTGGTCATGGCAGCCTTTAAAAGCTGCCCTGTAGCCCCAAGCCCAGTACCTCTTGGAGCATGCACACAGTAATTTACATTGACTCAAGTTTTGCATGGCCCCTCCCCAACCAAGCCACATTTGTGGCTAATGAATAATGAAACCGACAGGTACAGACTCTCACCATCACTTTTGGCCATGGCTTATAGCTCAGTTATTCAATTTGATCATAAATTCAAATACCTCCTGTCTTTTACTGTACTATTTAGGGACTGCTTTTAAGAGATATTGCCAGATGTAAAGAAGAACGTTTTCTTGGGAGTAACCCAGCTGTGGAGGTAGTGAGAAAAGACTTTTCAGTTGCTTTAGCACCACAAGTAATTTATAAAGCAAATATTTCAAACAGATTAACTGTGTTTTATTCCAAAATAGCATTTCCCCAATCAAATCATTTCCAAAACTCTTCAAGAAATTGTAACAGAAAATGTATGGTTTCTATTAACGAACCCATTTAAACCACTAGTACGTAAAAACCAAATTTAATCTAGTGTTGGTATGACAATCCTAAATGATGTTATGTAGGTATAATTCAGACTATTTACTTGAAATAGAATATATCTATGAGATTTCAAAAAGCTAGTGAGTAATTAAACCAAATAGGAAATCAGGAGACTCGCATTATAGTCTAATAAGTAGTGGTTCTTAGAACTAGTTATCTAAATGATTTCTGAATGCTCATTTGAGCTCCAAAAATCCCATGATCCTGTGGTTTTCCTAATGTATGGCATATATCTTTTTAGGATTCCCACCTCATTACACTTGGAGCAATATTGAATACACTGATTCACTGTTCTAGCAATTGTATGTATCTCTTGAAAAAAAATCTTCCACTTCATTAGAAACCAAAAACAAATTATATTCAGGTATGCAAAAGTGCAACAAACCTGAATTATAAATTGAAGATACCTTCTGTGAACATAACAATGTATATTTTATATATTAACACTTAGAAACCGAATCTCAGTTGGACTGTATATTATTTGCGTCAAGTTCATTCATACTATATCATAAATATTGTTTTACATTATTTAAAACTCTGCAACAATTTAAATTAAAGAAAAACACATCGTATTACAAGAGTGATACATATCCCAAACGCTTAGAAAATACAGTTAAGAAAATAAAAATCCTACCACACAGAGATTAATCTACCATCTTATCAGTGCTTTGCTTTATACTCTTCCATATGTCTTACTGTTATAAAAATGAATTCATATGGTACATGCTGTTTTGTAAACTCCATTTCTTTAACAATAAATGTATTATAAACATGTTTACCATGTCAATAAAACTCCCTTCACCATATTCTTTAACCATTGTGCGATGCATTTAGGATATATCTCTTTATCCAATATGGTTTATAGTTTTGATATGAGGTAAAATATGTGGTGTTGCTATAAAATACAGAGTTATTATTTAAAGCTTACTTATTATTTTAATCACAAACTGGCAAAGCTATTTGCAGCACTACTTATAATCTCACAGTTGTGCTATTGTACTTTGTAGTCTTCATTGGTTGAATAAATGGCTCATATGTACTGAAGCTGATTTTATTAGGACAGTGCTTATAGAAGGAATGGCTTTTACTCTTTCAGGAGTAGCTTACCCATCTGAAAATAGCTGCTTGTCTTTTGTTGTAAATTGGTCAGGCCTTGGCTTCATATGTCTATATACCTCCCATATGTAACATTAGATCAGAAACATGTCACTTCTGATTAAAGGGTCACATTCTTAAAGAAAGATTCATCAGGAAGCAGAAGGCAATTCTAACACCTCCTGCTATGTAAGTTCTGTCATCGGGAAAACGGCAAAGGATAATGTTAGCCTGTAATGAATTTAAACAGGAAGGGTTTTATTAATTTTATCTCCTTCCTCTGCCCTAAAGTTTTACCACAGGATATTGGGCAAGGGAATCTCTGTGAGCCATCACACATGAAATATGGCTTATCAAATATTAATATGATATCAGTTTTAACGTGCATCCCCCTTAATTCATTTTCATAGAGATATTGAGTGAATATATTTTATCAAGCAGAACAACAAAGATTTCATTAAGAAGTTCAGTCCTCCTGGCCAGAGTGTGAGACTCTAATCTCTAGATTTTCCCAGTCTACAAAGCAAGAAAAGTCACCTCATCCATCTCCACCACCATGGGAAAAGCTGCATAAAATACAGTTTTATAGGATACCTTTAAAGAGCTACAAATGATTTTTCAAAGAAGTTTCTTCTTTCCTATCACTTTTTAGCCCCGTAAGATAAAAGTATTTAGATAAATATAAGAGTATTTAGAAGTAATTTCTGACACCTTCAAGTTCATCCTGTAAAGGCGGGTTAGGTTGGGAAATGATTGTGCCTGGGTTCACACAGTTAACCACAGAATGCAGGCTACAGTCCTAAACTCTTAACTCCTACTCCAGGGTTTGCTGCTGCCGCTGCTGCCTGCCATGGCTGATGGAGGAGTTTATTTGGTTACATGGCATCATTGTCTGACTGACCTTAGGAAATAATTCAAACCACAATCAAAATTAGTAGAACCAGAATCACGCCGTGCCTCAGACCTTAGAGATGGAATTGGTGTGTTCTTCGCAACCCTAGGAAATAATTCAGCAAGTTTTGTTTTGTTTTGTTTTGCTGCAATATTCCACTGTATTTTTTAGATAAAAACCTTTAAAGAGGAAAAGAAAGTCTGCTCATCTCCTTTCTTCTCAAATAGTGCTGACTCATTATGTCCCAGTAGTTGAAAGCTCTCCTTCCTACCAGCTAGATGGGTCCCTAGTTATTCTCATGTCCACTGATTTCAGTCAAATGTTAGTTGAAGGTGGCAACACTGAAACCAAGGGTGTGAAAGGACTTCCGTGGAAAGGATGAATGGTCTGAGACTCCAGGGTTTTGAAGAGGGGAGGAAATTAAGCAACCCTCCCAATACAGATCTGTATCCTCTACTGTATGCCCAATGAATGAGTACAGCGGTGTCATTGAAGTGGACCTTGCCTGCCGAGGGGAGATGCATTGAAATCCATTGAGGACACGCTTTTCATAAGCTGATGAATATATCCATATATAGCATCGCTATACACAGCACATCCAGAGGTGGTATCTGCGTATTCCTGATTTCATTTGGAGTGAACCCTCTGGGTCATGAGAATGCTGTCAGCAAAAAAAGAAACCAAGATTTTTTACTTTATTTTCTTTTATTCTGAGCAAAGCATTTCCCAGTGGATGATTAAAATGAAAAAATTTTGCTGCTGTATCTACACACACATTTCCACTTATAGATATATATCCATACACACATATGTTTATAAGGGTGTTACGTATGTGTATGTAAATGTGTGTGTGTTTGTGTATGTGTACACAGAAACATTTTGTCTTCTTCTATGTGACATACATTAAGACTGAAGAACAGCAGAAGGGGCTTCCATAAATCAAACCTTAAAACAATACAGACTGCCTTTAGCATTAGTTCAAAGATTAATTTTTCTCCAGTCACATCTGGAATAACTTTTCTAACAACTGATTTAATGAAATCAGTGGATTTTGGGGGGCAGATTTTGGTGGCCACTTAATTGGCAGAGAGGCAAAATATAGTTACTCTAGATAGACTTCGTAGTAAATTCAATCATGACAGCTTTAATTAGACAAAGACCTACTCAAAGCAAATATAAATGAGCACTATTTAATTGAGATTGTTGTAGTAATAGTACAAGTAGTAAAATTTATTGAGTCATTTCTAAATGTCAGGCTCTGTGCTATTGATTTATCCCATTTACATTAAACAACCCTATGAAGCAGGCTAACAGTAGCTCCATTTTATAGTTGAGGAAACTGAAGCTTTCCAAGAGTATGAATCTTGCTAGAGAGTTTCAGGGCTCAGGGTTGAACTTAAAGCATATGACCTTAGTCACTTCCCCATAGTCTGAGCGAATGCATTCTCTCTGGATAGATGAATGTAAGGGTTATTGGAGAAAGCAGATACTGAAAATGTTTGTGGAAGGATGTCTTCTTTTGCCAGGCTGCTATGAGAAATAACACATAATGGGTTGTCTTATACAGCAGGAATTTATTGGCTCACTAAATGGATGGGAATGTTCATCTCATCCTTGCCTCTCTATTCTTGGAGGTTACAAATAAAGCAAGACTTCCCTTTGGAAACTAAACAAATGTAATAGGTTAAGGACTCAAATCACATTCACCATTTTAAGAAATGCTTAAGCTATTTCACTTTTCAGAGGCAGCTCATTATCTGCACTCTTATGGACAGAATTAAAGGCAACAAAATGCTAAATGGCCATAAATCCTTGGAGGAAGATACTAATTCTGTGTTGAATTGTTCCCACTAGCCATAATGGATAAAAATAATTAGATCTTTATGCATTATCAGCTGTAATAGGCTGATAACTAAGGGAACTACTAAAAAGACCAGGATTAAAAACAAAGCCTCTTTCAGCATCAAAATTACAGGGGACATCTGTGCATTTTATTTCACTGCATTGTGAATCCAAAAAATACAAAAACTCAAACTGATTTGTTTGAAGTTCTTCTCTATCACTGAGTAGCTAAGCTCTGTTGTTCTGAACTTCACTTCCTCATCAGTTTGATTGTACCTACCTCATAGGATTACTGGGAGGATTAGGTGAGTGAATGTGTGTAACACATTGAGGAAAGTGCCTGGCATATATATTAAAATAATATAACCCTTGTAAAGTGTCCAGCACAGAGTAGCTTCTCAGTAAATGATAACTGCTGCTGTGGTTGTGGGACATACTGTGTTATCATTTACTTTACATACATCTCATCTTCAAATCACCAGTTAATCCCCTCTGGTAGATACATTGTTTATGGCATTGTTTATGAATTCCAAAAATAGATATTGGGTTATGTTTGTAAACTGGTCTGTACCTGGTCATGATTAAATTATGGTTAGGGCTTTGATTGGGCCACGTCAGTAGGGCATTGAGTCCAGCCCCCTTGGTGGGCGAGGACTCACAGATAAAATTACATGGAGGAGAAGAGGAGTGAGTTGGAGTTTTGATGCTGAGTTTTGAGCTGGATTCCGGGAAATGAACAATAGCAGAAGAACACAGAGGAATTGAGATGACTCGTTAGACACGGGAGAAGCCCTGAGAAGAGAGACAGAGCTATTCACCTGAGAGTCTACAGCTGGCCTTGTGGAGAGAGCACAGCAGCTGAGCACAGACAGAAACAGAGCTCCATGAAGAGAGGAACCCAGGAAGCCTGAACTCTCAGCAGACGTTGGCAGCCATCTTGCCCCAATAAGTGGCAATAGACTGGTGAGAGAAGTAACTTATGCTTTGAGGCCTGTTAACTGTAAGCTTCTACCCCAAATAAATACTCTTTATTAAAGCCAACAAGTTTGTGGTGCTTTGCGTTAGCACCAATTTGGCTAATACAGATACTAATATTATTCGATTTTTAAAGAGGAGGAACCTGAGGCTTAGACAAGTTCAGCAATTTGTTCAAAATAGTACAACTTTAAGTGTCAGAGCTGGACTAGAATCCAGGTTTGTTAGACTCCAAAACTTGTGCCCTTCATGACATTTTCATGGGTTTAATGTAGAGAAATGACATTAAAGAAATGGACTGGAAGGGGGAATGAAGACACAGACATACTCAGAATTTTCACAAAGACTACTACTTGAATGCAATTACTCATTTTCAGTACTTAATATTAGGAATGTGTGTACTAAAAGGGAGCTTGAGAAAGTATCGGTATCTCTAATTTATTTTTAGTGAAACAGACACATACAGTCAGGTGAATCGCTGAACCTTTAATTCATTCAGGTGTCCATCTATCCAGTCCACTACTGAGCACCTCTTGTTGCCCTAGGTGGAGGGGTGGAGAGTACAGCAGTGAATGGGCTAGACAAAGTCCCTACCTCCGGAGGTAGCTGCACTTGATGACAGGAAAGGATAAACATATAAATAATGATAAATACGAGGCTTACAAACTGTGAAGAAAATTAAATAGAATGATCTGAGAAAGTCTGGCTGGGGAGAGGTGTGGAGTCCTACTTTAGACTTTTTTTAAAGAGGTATCGGGGATTGAACCCAGGACTTCATACAAGCTACGCATGCATTCAATCACTAAGGTACACCCACTGCCCCCACTTTAGACTGTAGATAGTTACAAAAAGCCTTCACAGGCCGTAATGCTTAAACTACAGTGTTATCAATTAAGACCAGACAGGCAGAGATGGGAGGGATGAGTGATTCACTTAGAAAGAACAGAAGCCTAACGGCCTGAAGAGGAGAACAAAATCATGTGCTCCCAGGAAGAAGGTACGTAGCAGAGCCAGTAGTGCTACTTTACCCTCTCTTTCACATCGCTTTATTTTCTTCATAACTAAATGCATTATTTATTAGTTTATGACTTTTATTGATGCCTTGAAAAGTGTCTGTCACATAAGAGTCAATGAAAATATACTTGAATGATTCTATGTATAAATGAATGTGTGCCATTTCAACATAGACTTCCTATTTTTTCAATTCAATTATCCTACTCTATCAGTTGATGGTATCTGTTGTTTCTCCAGAGTTTATCTCACATTGGTTTATCAACTTTGCTTTCTCTTTCAATGCAGGTAACTCACGCAAAAAAGCTTTAACATTTTATCTCAAATAACTTCTAATGTTTTTAAACAATGTATTTGCATACTGAAGTAAATTAAGAGGAGTAGGGAAAGAAGCATAAAATCAAATTAATCGATACTATTTAGAACCGAAGTATAAAAGATTATTATGTTCTAATGAGGTGAAAAAGTATTATTGTCCTACCTTCTCGGCAATTTATGGCACTTTCTCTTTATTAGCAAGGAGAACTAATTAGCAGTGAGACTGCTTCAGGTGATGTCAATTTCAGTAGCTGATAAGAAGATATTTGGAAACAAAAACAGGATCAGTAAATCCCATAAATTCCCCTTCCCAAATTGTGACTTAAATACAAATAGTATTTGGCTGCGTAGAAATATGCATTGGAATGTCTGCTTATGTTATGTTATGATTTGCATTCAGTGTGGTGTTTTAAAAGAAGGTGAAGGTGAAGACAATTATACTGAGGTAGAATTGAGGTGACCCATATTAGCCAGACATTCTAACATAGACTGTGTCAGTGAGAAAATACTTTCTAATAAGAGATACGACTTTCCAGATACGAGCCTCAGGTAATTCATTATGGCTGAGTTCAAGAGGATGTTCTCTTTTATTCATGATAACCAAATATTATATCAGTAAAATGCAAATAGCTTCCCATTGCGGGACAGAGATATATTGTTTCTCTAGCATGGGACATGTCTTGATGTTATTTGGATTGTTTTGACTAGCTCATAGTATTTTTTGATCATGAATGTATTCCTTTTATGAGCTATGACATTGCTGTGCTTTAAAAGGTGTCTGTGTGTATCTGTGTGTGTGTGTGTCTGTGTGCACACACATGTAGGTGTGTTCACTTTTGTATTGTGATAGAGGCAAGGGAGAGAGTGAGGGGAGTGAGGGAAGACTACTCGGATGGGAAAAAGTGGTATTTACATTTTTACAGAATGGCATTTTCCCCAAATGACAGTTTTAGCCCATTTGGCCGGAATCACAGGTTGTTTTTTCCTTTGGTAAGTTAGATATAAGGAGCACAAGGCACAGTCTTATGCCCAAGTAAAAGAGTCACATGGTGTGATGATGAGAAACTTTGTCCCCACCCCAGATGATTCTTTCTTCACTAATGTAATATGTGAACTGACTCCATTTTTTCACTGCTAGACCAATGTTTTTCACAAAGGATTAATTCATGGACTCTGGTTAAGTTCCCGAATCGCCACTGCACTCCAGCCAATCAGCATCTCCTGCTGATGGGATAAGACTCACCTCTGGTCCTTGTTTGATGGTGGGTTGAGCTCCCCTCAGGGAGGAAAAGTCTATGTCTACTGCATAGGTGGACAAGGGCTGGACAGTGATGTGCACTGATAGAATGGTGCAGGGGGAGCTACACGGGAGTGAAAATGAATGTCTCCTAAATTCTAAGCTTAAGAAAAACAGTTTTACTTTGCCAGGGCAAGTTTCAAATAATACTGATTACAGACATTCAAATTACAGAAACTTAAGTTCTGAAATCTCCTGAGATGCTAAATTCTGACTGTGCTTTTAGTTTTCCTGTCTATTCTATTTTACTGTATTGAAAAAAATCTTAGACATCTTTGTCAAGGAAGAGACTATTCCTGGGCTACCTTCCCTTTCTTCATGATTTTGTGCTGTTAGATTGATGCTTACGCTTCTGTTTTTTTCCATCATAAGGGGGGTTTTTGGCTCAATTTCATCATTTATATTAATTTAAAGTTATGAAAAATTAAACTGCTATCATTCATTGACGAACTTCCTTAATTTCAACAAGCTATTGTGTCCATGCACGTTTTCAGTTTCTGTAGACATGGATAAAAAAAAGAGTCTAAATATAACACACAGCCAAACTTACAAGAGATCATCACCACAGTAGATGCTGACTGCTAAGATACTTCATGGGGGTGGGGAGCAATAGTTCTATATTTCAAGTGCAGTCAGCTGTTGCAGACACAGTTTTGTTCAGGAGCATGTCAGGGTAAGGGCTTATCTGTGCCGACAGCACTCACTTCAAACCAGGTATTGATCCTGAGTGCATTTCTTTTATGAGCCATGACATCACTGTGCTTTAAAAGGTGGATGTCGTTTCCTTATTTATTTTCCACACTGTTCTATGGTGAAGAGAACTGATTGAATCAGGAGGTATTTGGGGACATCAGGCTTTTTGGCTTCTCTGGATGGCACCATCTACATGAACAGATGGGGAAACATGTCACAGGGCTAGAGGGAGACTCCAATATCAAAAAAGAGGAGAGATGTGAAAAGGGAATATGACAGCAGGGTAGACCAGAATGAGTGTCCGTGCCTGGGAAATCTTTGTGATCTGACTCAGGTTCTGACCACTGAGTGGCAGCCATCAGTGGAATCCAAGGGTCCCGGAAAAGGTTAACTTGCCTAAAGTCACCCAGCTAGTAATGGTGGAGTTAAGTATTGCATCCTGGCCTATTTGACTCCTGAGATTAAAGCAATTACTCTGTATTGCTCCTTTCATCTTCATCTTTCTATGAAAATAGCATGGCATTATAACTGACAAAAAGCCTTCCTATTTGAACCTACATGAAGCATGTGAATGATTTACATTCTTAGCTATATCTTTTATGTCACAGAAAAAAAAATCCCGTATGTTTACATTCAAGCCACATATTTTGTAGCTCATAGATTTATTCAACCTAGGACACCACTGTTCCATATCTGTAGGTTATAAGAGGTAATAGATTTTTGCAACATAATTGTTGACATTGTTGCAAAGTATGTGTCCTTAAAACGATGGGCCGCTGGAAGTTCAAAATTATTGTGTACTCGACCTACCATCCTATTTGGATACATTCAAGAAATTTTATTTTCTTATCCCCACCTTCCTTCCTTTCTCTCTCTCCTTCCCTTGCCCCTCTCCTGCTTTTGATAAGAGTAATAGTTTGTTTTCTGGTTACCTAAATGATACATGTTCATCATAGAAAATTTGGAAAGGAAAGAATTTTTAAAAATCAAATGTTAGAATGAAAAATCCTAATAATTCCTCCTTTACACATAGCTATTGTTAACAGTTTAGGCAGTCTCTGCCATAATGTAAACATTTTTATCCACATTTTACAGGAAAGGAAATTGAGAGAGGAATTAATACTATCCCCATTTGTCACAGAGTTGGACATGCTGGACATACCCAGGCCCAAATTTAAATCTAGGACCAGTTCCAAATACCAGACCACTTCTCTACCAATATGCTCATTCTGTGCCTTTTGGAGCCAAAATTGTAAATCCAGAAAAACCCTCCTGTTCCATTGCAAATCTTGCTTATTTCCCCAAGCATTCATTTTCAAGAAAATGGCAGTGTCACTTAACTCATTTACTTTAACCCAGAAAACTAACTCACAAATCTTCTATCCTGTAATGCATTATAAAAGAAATTTGTCTTAATAGCAGTACGATTTGTAACCCATCCTTACTTATTTATGCCTTAAAGTATTCTCATTTCCTCACCTGAATATGTTAGGTGAATGGAGAGTAGTTTATTAGTTATTTAATTGGCTGTTATCATTCCTGAATTTTATATTACTCTTCTCCAGAAACTTGGCTGTTAAGTGCGGATATCAAAATCACTTCTTTATCCTTAAATCAATTTTGCCTTTCCTGATAGTCTTAAATTGATTTTTATATAAGGTTCCATGACCTTATCACTCAAATGACAGTGATAGCATCTTACCAGGCTATTCGGTTCCATGCTACCCTCACAGCAGCTCTATGTGCTAGATATCATTTTTTCCATTTTAAAGACAAGCAAACTGACCTCAGGTCAAATGACCAGAAAACAGCAGCACTGGTATTTGAACCCAAGTCTGAATGACTGAACATCCCCCAGGCCATGTTCTTTCCTTAATCACACTAACAGCACACCATTGTTTTAACCCATACAACCATACTAGAGGTAAATGCTCTTATTGTTGTCATGCTATTATTATTGTTGAGGTTAAGAATTAGCAGACATTCACTTGTTGTATTGTATTTCTTTCAGGGATGGCATGCATTCGGTAGTTATTACTCTATTTTATTCCTGTTGGGAAAAGACAGAGTCTGATATTCTTTGGGGCAGGCAAGGAGAGAAGATAAGAGAGTATTGAGAAAGCAAATATAAAATTGCTTGCACAACAGTGAGACAGTGTATGTTAATTGCTTAAGAATAATTGCTTTAGAAATAATTAGTCATTAGCAACATTATAGTGTTGAACCTCCACAAATGCCTTAACTAATGTTAACACTGAGGATGGAAATTATAATCAACATGTAAAGTTGCATCCCAGTGCTTTGAGAATACTCCTAGACAGTTGTGTTAATAATTACCTGACAGAAATATATCTTTACCTAGCCTTTTTAGTCATTAAGCATGTGTTGAAGTACTTTAATGTTTGCAAGATGTATTACAACTTCTTAAGTTACTTAATTACATTTAGCAACTCCTAAAGTCATTGTCTGTCTGGTTAAACTAAAATCCATCAGAACCTAAATTAGCAAAGGTGTACTGAGGTTGCAAAGGATTTAGGTGTTTGCTTCCATTGCTAGAAATTAAAGATAGAGACTGCTTTAGTGAACCAGAAAGTACAGGCTGCCACTGAACCCATCCTTGTGCCACCAGGGGGGCCCTCCCTAAATCACTCTGACAGATGAGCCTATTCTTTTACACATCATCTCCAGAAAGGGAAATCTACCATCTACTCTGGGGAACCATTTCATTATTTTATAGCCCTCACTATCAGCCAAGTCATCTTTCTATTTAACCTAAATCTTCTATGTCCTTCATGTTAGAATTTATGACCACAGCTTCCTGCTTGGTCCATAGCAGAAAATGTGAACAGCTGATACTCACTCCCTGGAGCCCTCTATATAAATGGAGGCTGTTACTGTTAACAATTAATTCTCAGGTTTTAATACCTACAGAAAACAGGGTTGGGGAATTAGAGGGAATACTCACAATGTGGCCATTCTTTAACTTGGTTGCACAACCTTCCGTTCTTCCAACCCTATTTCCATCTCCCAGCTTGGATGAAATGAAATTGTCCATACAGAAGCAGTACTACACGTCTTTTCCTTTCTGGTATCATCTATTGTCAATTTTCATTTTTCATTCAGGGTTCGAGTATGCTTGTATCCTTGCCTTTTTTGTCGACGTGTTATAAGAATATTTTGGTGGCTTTTATTGTAAGTCATCTTACATTTCAACGCTAGTATTGGTTCTCTTTATTTGTGAGCTTTTTTTGTTTCTTTGAAACCCTTCTTTAAATGAGCTCTGGTTTCTTTTTGTTATGGATCACTTTATTCTGCTTTAATTCTTAGTCAACTAAGAAGCTTCTCACTAAGTGTGCCATTATTTGGGAAGAAGATGATATTTTCATTTCCCTTCATGTCTTTTTAAACAATCCTGCAATACAGATGTCTTTTTGGAGGAACTTTTCAGCCAAATATATATAATTTTTTTCTTTCTTCCTAATGTCTAAATGGTTTGTTCTAATGTTCAATTGTATGGGACTCTCCAAATTTCAGGTTTAGTTATACTGACCCCCACATCCCCTCTCCAAAATTCCATCCAAAGTAATTAATAGCTATTGAAGAAACAAAATGATAACAATGGGGAGAAAGTTAGTCTTACCATGTTTTGGTAGGATTCTCAGGGTCATACTTCTATAGAATTCTGAATAAATAAAGGTCCAGAGTTCAAAAGCAATTTTTCATTATAGCAGTCTCTCATTTGCATTTTGTTGCAACATCACCCAGCAAGAGGCAGAACCAAGAATTGGGCCCAGGATTGTTCTACTCCTAGGCCTCTGGTCTTGACCCCTGTGCCTGTGTATGAGACTTAAATTAATTTACCAAACACCATGTTAGCCTATTACAAGTCACTCAGAGATAAACGTACTATCACATGCTTCTTTGTCCTTCTCTCTGATTGTTTTCCTTAGATATTTTCCCAAAAGTAAAACTACTGGACCAATATTTGAAAGGTTCTTGATAGACAAATTATCCTTTGTAAAAGTTGAACCAATTTACATTATCAACAATGTATGCAAATCCTCATTTATTCACATCCTCACTACTTGTTCCATTTGAAAAATATTTTCCTAGACAAAATTTGGTATCACATTGTTTCCATTAAAAATGTAGGCTAGGGGCTGGCTGTAGCCCAGTGGATAGGGCGCCAGTACACCACATGGGAGGCCCCGGGTTCGGTTCCCGGGGACCTCTCCTAGTGGGCAGACCGCCTGAGAAGGCAAAGCTGCCATGGGCGAGGCAGAGCCTCCATGGGTAGGGCAAAAAGCCACCATGGGCAGGGCAAGGCCGCCACGGGCAGGGCAAAGCCACCTGTGAATGGAGCAAAACCGCCCACAAATGGAGCAAAAACCCGCCCGGGAATGGAAGCAGAGTCACCCACAAGCGGGGCAAGCCACCTGCGCAGTGAGCTGACTCGGCGCGTCGCTGCAGTGGGGGGAGACAAAGCAGACATAGAAGAACACAAAAAATGAACACACTGCAAGAGCAAGCAGAAAGGGGAGGGGTATGTAACTAACTAACTAACTAACTAAATAAATAAATACATAATTTTTTTTAAAGTAGGCTATATACTCAGTGCATACAATAGGTCAATATCAATTCCAGAGGGAGTTAAGAATTAACTATAAAATTTGAAACCATAAAACAGATGAAAATATGGTGAAACATCTATCTGAACTCCAAATGGAGAAAGATTTTTCTAGGCACAGAAGCAGTTTAAGAATGAAAAGTGCAAATGATTGATAGCTTTGATCGCAACAAAATAATATCAAAAGGCTCTAATGAACAACTAAGAAAAAGAGAAACACTTCCCACAGGAAAACTGGCAAATGCTCAAATAAATAATTTCTAATTAAAGAAAATTGAAAATGCTGTTGAGTATAGGAGAAAACTTCCTAGTAATCATAGCCTTCCAAAGATGGAATAGGCTCTTTCCAGAGAGAATGAGTTCCAAGTTACTAGAGATATTCAAGTTAGAATATTAATTGTAGATATCTTAGGTATGGAATTCAATTGTCAGAAAGATATTTTTATAGACATCTTTAATCCTCTTTTCTCTTATGAGAATCCATAATTACATGAAGACATTTCCACTAATATTTCAATTGCAATAGACATGTAGCAAGATATTTGACATAGTTATCTCTTGACCAAGATTTCTAACCCATAGAATGTAAGTATCCCATGAATCATCAAATGTTCTCATATAGAGGACAAATGGTATTACAAATAGAATAAACTAGTAGGAATGAATAATCCTGTTGATACTAAAGCAGATGGGAAAAATTATTTTAATAACCCTTTTCAGAGAGAAAATCAAATGCACATTCATCATGGAAACAGTAAAAACTACAGAAAAAGATAGGAAATAAAAATAAACCATATTTCCACTGTTTGTTTTAGTATACTTTCAGTCATTTAACTGTGCACTCAATATAACTTTTTAAATAAACATGAAATCATGCTGCACAAACTGCTTTAAAGTATGCTTTTTCTCTTATCCAAATCATGTTCCCTTATTCTCATTCTTCTTTAAATGATTTTATTGTATCATGTAACAATATCAAAATTAATAAAACCATTCCTATGTATTGGATATATAGAATGATTTCATTTTTCCCAGTTATAATAAAATTGTCTTTAACATCCTTGTATATAGTTTTGCATACCCGTCATTTTTTTTCACATTAATTTCTTCAAGTTCTCAAAAACAAAGGCTTGCACATTTAGTGCATCAGTTTATACCAGCAGTGTGTGTGAGGGTATTTACCAACAGAATCTGTAGTACTGAGTGTTACAAATTCTTTAAATTTTTGCTGACTGGATAGACAAAAAATTGTGATGGTTAAATTTGTATTGCAAATACAAATTTGTGGTTTTTAATGGTGTTAAACATTTTCCCACCTATTTATTGCACCTTTATGTAAAAGATTTAACTCTCAAACAGTGAAAATGCCATTTAGATGGAACTCTTCTGACATTAGGGATCAGAATGGCAGAAAGGCCTAAGACTGCAGTGTTGGTGGATTTTGCTGGAGTCAGGAGTGCAAGCCGAGTTGCCAGTATGTGACAGGAGGCAGCTTTGAGTAATTTATTTCTTGTGTTTAAAAAATAACAGCAGCAGTAACACTGACAATAAAACCTATTTTTCTTTACTGGTTAAAGTTATCATAGTCACAACCATGTACTACAGGGAAAATATGTGTGAGGGCATGAAAGAGTCTATCAAACACAGAAAAGGCTTTCCCCTGCACTTTCAGCAAGTGCTCTACTTCAAGAGAGAGAAAGAAATTATTCTGGCAATATCTTTTCCTCAGTCACCAGAAGCCATGCCACCTGCCTCTGGAAGGTGTGTGTGTGTGTGTGTGTGTGTGTGTGTGTGTGTGTGTCTTATATGGGTCACCGCAGTGGCAATACTCAGACCAGAACTTCTGTGCTGGTTGGCTGAGGCTTCCAAGGGCCTGTGTCCTCACTGCAATTTAACGTCTTTGTCTAGTCCTGCTTCTCCCTGTCCTCTCACAGGTGATGATCTTTGATAAACATCCTACAGGGTCTGCTTCTGGAGAACTTAATATGACACAGACACCGAGTTTGCTGGGAGAGACAAAAAATAACAAATAAGCAAATACATAAACAGGGTCATTTCAGATAGTGACAAGTATTAGGAAGAAAATAAAACTGCATGAGACATGACCAAAGGTGGAGGGTGGAGCTACTTTAGCTAGGGTGGTGGGAGAAGACATCCGAGGTGGGCTACAATGAACTGAGACTTGTATGATAGTAGGAAGGTGGTTCATTTATGGTAGCAGGAACCCTCATCTATTCAAACCTAAATCCCAAGGAATGGAATGGTTCTGATTTATTTGACAGTCTAACTAGAAGAATCTCAAGTCTTAAATACATTTCTCTAATGTATTCTATCACTCAGGGACCCACAGGAAATGGATGGTGTAGTGAAAATGGGATAATATGAAGAGAATTTAATAAAAAGGCTATTTAAAAAGACAGAAGATACCTCTCCCTCCCAGACATAGGATCAGGAGGTTGCCATCTGCCCCATAGTCTTCTAGTCTGGACACCAGAACATGGATACAGAGAGGACACAGCTGCCCACAGGGAGGGAGCCCAAGGAATAATTTTTGCCCTGATCTCACTGTCCTTCCTCCCTTTGAGCTCCTGTTCTCCCCACATTGGTCAATTCCAACTCAAAACTAGAGGACCAGGGAGCCAGCATTTCAAGTCCAGACAACCCAGCACTAGGGGTACAGGGCTTGGTGGTTAAGAGTGGAGAGTGGAACTGGAGGCATGAAGGAAGACATTCAGCATGTCTAGGTCCTGTTTTAAAGTAAGAGGTGTGGAAGGAATGAAAATAGACCCAGCTGAGGTTGCAACCTCCGTCTGTCACTGGCTGGATGTAAATCAATGCCTGTGGGTCCCTGTTATTTTTGTTTTTTTAAGATAAAATGCTGGAATAAATAAACTCATGACATTTTTCAGCTCCAACATGGTATGATTCTCTATGTCATGAGCTAAAAATATATATTTTAGGTATATTTTAATGAATGCAGTGAAATCGTATTTGGCATATTTAAACATTGTTTTAAATTGTGGAAAAATCTGTTGAAATAACCAGACAGTCCCAGCGATATGTCCTTCCTGTCTAGAAGGTGCTCTGGTTCAACTAAAGCTCTTGCAGTGATCTGAAGTCAGATTTAAGCTGGTGGATCCTAGATCAAAGAAGAAAATGATAACTTTTTCTCAAGGCACTCAGGCTTCCTTTAAGACATAATTTAGAGTGAAGAGAGGAGATTCTCATTCCCTAGATAACCAAAGGATTTTAGATGAGAGCACCACAAATGTAATATAGAGAATATTGGGAAACAAGGGACTGAGTATAGAAGAACATTTAGGGCTTAGACTGATATGTCCATATTTATTGATATTCTTGTTTAAGCCATATTTACATTCTTACAAAATGAGAGTTTGTTAGTGCCATTTGTATCCCAATGCATGTTATTTAAGGAAATGTATTCCATAATAATGCCTGAATTTGTACCAGAAACCTGCGCAGTCCTTTGATGGTCCTGGCAACTTTGAAGAGGATACGGTTCCAGAAAATCAAAGAGTCACAGAAGGCCAAACAGCTGCAGAACAGTACGAATAGCTCTAATCTGCAATGCGTGATGGACCAAAAGGGAGCATGATTGCTAGCAATCTTACTTTTTTGATGATTACAAAGTTGAGAGTGGTAGTGCATGTACCTCTTTACATGGATTTTTAAAGAGCTTTCTAAAACAATTATGCATAATAGGTTACTGGATAGCTCACCTAAGTCTCAGAGATTTAAGCAGAATATGTCCGTAGAGGTAAATCAAGAGCACAGGCAGTGAAACACGCGAGGGAGACTTTCAATAGAGAGAATATTAAGTGGGACTCCTTAGGGAGAGGCCTGCATTTGCTTGTCTGGGGTGGTCTAATCTACATAATTGACTAAAACAGAATGAACAGCTGTGAAATACAGCATTCGAATTTGTGGGTAAAACAAAATTACAAAATGTACAGGGTCACAGAACACACAATGTATTTTCATAGGATTATAGAATTTCCAAGCTCATTTGGAATGTAAGAGATTGGACAGCCCTCCAGAGAAGCTGAATGTCTTTATCAAGGTTAGCCAGCTGGTTAGTTATGGCATACTGGTTAAGTATGTGCATTCTTGAGTTAAACTTCCCAGATTCAAATCCCAGCTGCACCACTGATTGTAAGACCCTGGGCAAAATTGCTCTATTTTTCTGTGCCTCAATTTTCTCATGTGCAAAATGGGGATGATAATAGGAACTACTCTATGAGAATATTTTCTTTTTCTTTATTAGAGAAGTAGATTTACAGACCAACCATAAATAAAATACAGGATTCCTCTATACCATCCTATTATTAATACCTTGCATTGGTGTGGAATATTTGTTACATGAGATGATAGCACATTTTTATAATTTTTCTATTGACTATAGTCCATGGTTTAACTTAAGGTTCACTGTGTAATGTAGTTATATGGATTTTCCTTAAAATTTTTATTTTGTTACCATATATACTATATAACATTTCTCCTTTTAATCACATTAGATACATATTTCAGTGCTGTTAATTATGTTCAAAATATTGTGCTACCATCACCACCATCCATTACCAAAATACTACCATCATTCCAAATGGGAACCCTGTACATTTTAAGCCTTAACTTCCCATTCCCTATCCCCACCCCATCCCTGGGTAACCTGTATTCAAGATTCTGGTGCCATGAGTTTGCTTATTCTAATTATTTCAAATAAGTGAGATCGTACAATATTTGTCCTTTTATTTTCTGGCTTATTTCACTCAGTATGATGTCTTCAGGGTTCATCCATGTTGTCGCATGTATCAGGACTTCGTTGCTTTCTACAGCTAAATAATATTCCATTGTATGTGTCCACCACATTTATTTCTCCATAGTTGATGGACATTTAGGATGCTTCTATCTTTTGTAAATTTTGAATAATACTGCTGTGAATAGCAGTGTACAAATATCTGTTTAAGTCCCTGTTTTCAATTCTTATGTTATATAGCTACTATTTCTGGGTCATATAGCAGTTCTATAATTAGCTTTTTTTTTGGTTACATATCCCCCCCCTCCTTTCTGCTTGCTCTTGCTGTGTTCATTTCTCTGCGTTCTTCTGTGTCTGCTCTGTCTCCCCCCACTGCGGCGATGCGCCGAGCCAGGTCACGGTGCAGGCCGCTCAGCTCCATTAGCCGGTGGGTCTGCTCCATTCGTGGGTGACTCGTCCTGCCTCGTGGCGGCATTTTTTTTGCCCTGCCCATGGCGGCTCTGCCCCGCCCATGGTGGCTTGCCCTTCTCAAGGCGGTCTGCCAGCTTTGGAGAGGTCCCCAGGTACCGAACCCGGGGCCTCCGATGTGGTGAACCGGCACTCTATCCACTGGGCTACAGACGGCCCCTAGAATTAGCTTTTTAAGGAAATGCCAAAAAGTCGTCCACGGTGGTTACACCATTTACATTGTCATCAGCAATGAATGAGTGTACCTATTCTGGCATCCTCTCCAACACTTGTTATTTTCCGTTTTTGTTTTTTTTTTAAATAATAGTAGCTATTCTAATGGGTGTGGAATGGTACCTCATTTTGGTTTTGATTTACATTTCCCTGAGGGCTAATGATATTGAAGATTTTATCATGTGCTTTCTGGCCATATCATCTACAGATAGGCAAAGTTTTACCTCTTTGGAGAGATATCTACTCCAGTCATGTGCCCATTTTTAATTGGGTTGTTCGTCTTTTTGTGGTTAAGTTGAAGGATTTATCTATATATTTTGGATACTAAACCTTTATCAAATATGTGGTTTCCAAATATTTTGTCCCTTTATGTAGGTTGTCATTTTATATCCTTTGAGGAACAAATGTTCTTGTTTTTTAATTTTTGATGAAGTCCCATTTATCTATATTTCCTTATGTTGTTTGTGCTTTAGGTGTAAAATCTAAGAAATCAATTCTTAACACAAGGTCCTTAGATGCTTCTCTATGTTTTTTTCTAGGAGTTTGATAGTTCTAGCTCATATATTTAGGTCTTTGATCCATTTGGAATTGATTTTTACATAAGATGTGAGGTAGAGGTACTCCTTCTTTTAATGCAAATGAAGATCCAGTTTTCCCAGCACCATTTGTTGAAGAGACTATACTTTCCCAATTAAGTGGTTTTTGTCCCCTTATCAAAAATCAATAGGCCATAAATTTAAGGGTTGATTTCTGGGCTCTCTATTCTATTCCATTTGTCTATGTGTCCATCCTTGTGCCAGTACCATGCTGTTTTGATTACTGTGGCTTTGTAATATATTTTGAAATCTAGAAGTGTGAGTCCTCCAACTTCATTCTTCTTTTTCAAACTGGCTTTGCCTATTTGTGTCCTCTTACACTTCCATACAAATTTGATGTTTGGCTTTTCCATTTCTATAAAGAAGGTTGTTGGAATTTTGATTGGGATTGTGTTGAATCTCTGAATTTCTTTGGATACTGTTGATACCTTTAAAACATTTCATCTTCTAATCCATGAACACAGTCTATCCTTTCATTTAATTAGATTTTCATTGATTTCTTTTAGCAATCCACAAGGATTTATCTACAAGGATTTCCATCTACAAGGATTTATCTCCTTGGTTAGATTTATTCCTAGATTTTTTATTCTTTTAGTTGCTACTGTGAATGGAATTTTTTCTTGATTTCTCCTTCTGATTGTTCATTGCCTATGTATATAAACACTACTGATTTTTAGGTGTTGTTCTTGTGCACCATGACTTTGCTGAATTCATTTATTAGCTCAAGGAATTTTGTTGTGAATTTTTCAGGATTATCTGTATAGAGCATCATGCCATCTACAAATAAGTAGTTTTACTTCTTTCTTTACAATTAGATGCCTTTTATTTCTTTCTCTTGCCTAATTACTCTGGCAAGACTTCCCAGTACAATGATGAATAACGGTGGTGATAGTGGGTATCTTTTTGTCTGGTTCCTAATCTTAGGAGGAAAGTTTTCAGTCTTTCACCAGTAAGTAATATATTTGCTGTGGGCTTTTCATATATGCCTTTTATCATGCTAAGGAAATTTCCTTCTTTTCCTAGTGCTTTAAGTGTTTTTATCAAGAAGGGATGCTGGATTTTGTCAAATTCCTTTTCAGGATCAATTGAGATGATCATATGGATTTTCCCCTTCATTCTGTTAATGTGGTATATTACATTAATTGATTTTCTTATGTTGAAACAACCTTGCATACCAGGGATAAATCCCACTTGATCATGGTGCATAATTCTTTTAATATGCTATTGGATTAGGGTTGCTATTATTTTGTTCATCATTCTTGCATCTATATTCATAACAGATATTGGTTTGTAGTTTTCTTGTGCTATTTTTATGTGGCTTTGGTATGAGGATGATGTTGACCTCATAGAATGAATTGGTAAGTGTTCTTTCCTTTTCAAATTTTTCAAAAGTTTGACCAGAATTGGAGTTAAGTCTTCTTGAAATGTTTGATAGAGTTCCCCTGCTCAGCCATTTGGTCCTGGGCTTTTATTTGTTGGGAAGTTTTTGATTATTGTTTCACTGTCTTTACTAGTAATTGGTTGGGGTCTTCTGTTTCTTCTTGAGTTAATGTAGGTAGTTTATGTGTTTCTAAGAATATGTCCATTTTGTCTAGGTTATCCAATTTATTGTTCATAGTAGTCTCTTACAATCCTTTTTATTGCTGTGGGTTTGTTAGTAATATCCCATTTGTCATTTCTGAGTTTTGTTAATTGTATCCTCTCTTTGTTTCTTTGTCAGTCCAGTGAGTGGTTTCTAAATTTAATTGATCTTTTCAAAGTACCAACTTTTGGTTTTGTTGATTTTCTCAAATTTTTTTTGTTTTGTTTTGTTTTGTTTTGTTTTCCCTTTCATTGATCTCCACTCTAAACTTTTCTTTTTTTTTTTTAA
>PVKH010002153.1:0-27959 GCA_004027955.1 Chaetophractus vellerosus
GGTTTTTATAAAGGGTATTTATTTGGGGTAAGCGCACACAGTTAAAAGACCCTAAAGAGTCCAACTCAGGGTTACTTCCTTACCAAACTCTTTTGCCACATGTTGAAGCAAGATGGCGGGTGACATCTGTGCATGTTCAACATTCCTCTTCCCTTTTAAGGCTCCATGGGTCCAGCTTCTTCTGATCTCAGCTGTAGGATGACATAGGGCTTGTCTCTCTTCCCAGGGCTTGTTTCTTTCTGTTAGGCTTTTCACAAGGTCAGCTGTAAACTAGCAGGGGAATGGCTCATCTCTCTTCCCGGAGCCTCTGCCATGTCTATGGAGTTATTTCTCTTCCTCTGTGTATCTTCTCTGTGTATCTACTTCTGTGTCTCCTTGATTGAGTGTCTGTTTATATAGCCCACAAAGGGGGCCGGGACTCAAACTGAGTCACCTTAATGACATGGATGAATCAAAGTCTTAATTTTAACATAATTTAATCAAAAGGCATCTCAGCTGAATCTAATACTGTCAAAGGGTATCATGCCCAGAGAAACAGACCAGTTTACAAATATAATCAATATCTTTTTTTGGAATTCATAATTAGTATCAAACTGCCACCCATAATAATAAGTAGATACAATATTTAATGAATAATTTAAAATTCATATCTAAACTATAAACATTATTCACTAAAATAAATTATAGAATATATGCTACATAGTACCATGTATACTGATATAATATATACAATGTACAATGTATATATGGAAATAAGTTATTCTCATATATCATTTATAGCAATGTATAACAATGGTATCTATTAAAGTCTTTCCATCCTATATTAAATAAATTCACAGTAGTTACAGTAATAATTAATTCTATGCCAATCATGAATAATTTATAAATCTAAGATTAGAACTATTTTAATAACCTATCATCAATTGTAACAAAGGTAACTTCTGTTAAATAAATAGTACAATTATTATGAGATTCTTATATTGGTACATTAAATTCCACTGGTTGCTCAGAGGCCTCTGGCCAGCTCCCATTCTCCTTCCCCTAGATGGTGTGAAGTAGGGAAATGTGCAGAGTAGGTGGGCACTGCCAGTGTTCCCAGAGTGTCATAGGATTCCATGGGGCACAGAGGATGGGGATCTTGGGTGCCTTCTGCACCCAGATTGGATTCTGAGGAAGGAGGCAGTTTAAAGTTAAAGAATAATAAGGGCATCTTGGAATGGCTAGTGTCCAGAAGATCCTGTATACTGGTGGGTTCCTAGAAATGAAATTTGACTCTAGAAAATTTTTTCCACATATTTTCCAGTCTACCCCCAAAATTATTGTTCTGTGAATGCAAATAAAGGTTGCACTCACTTTTAGCCAGCATCAAAAAGCTTAACCAAAGGGAAGACAACTTGATTAAGTGTAAAGGGAAAAATTTCATGTTGATGGTTAAATGAATAACTCTGATATTAGTTAACTAAATTAACTAATTCAAAAATAGAACATAAAGAAAAAAATAGAAATATAGGGGAACTTTGAATTGATCATTTCCTACTTTATAAATCATATAACATCTCTAGGATCAGAAAGAAATTTCATTTGGCAGAATCATTAAAGAATTACTGAGAATTGAAATGAAGGACCAACTGTAGTTGATAACTATATGCAATACACCTGATATTTAGTTCATTAGAAAATGATTATTGCACAAATGTCATCTGAGTGCTGTCTGAAATTTTTGAAATAACAACTTAAGTGTGTTAAGGTCTTTGTCTATTAAACACATCGCAATTTCAGGAATGGGGCTATTGCATAAGAAAATTAACCAAAATTGGTTTATTGGAGCAATAATAAAGCAGAAATAGAATGAGTCCTACAACTTGAGCCAGACTCTATTTTGGTGATATTAATAGTTATATATATGAAATCTCAGTTCACTTAATTAATTCACTTGGGACTCAGGACCCAGAAGTCTTTCTGCGCGGAGCTGTAAGAAGTATAAAGAAACCCAGAGGAATTTTCATGAATGACATTGCAATGACATATATAGGCTATTATATATCTTCCCATAACTTGCAGAATAGTGTGGGAGAGAGTGTAAACTACAACGTGAACTATGGTCCATGCTCAGTGGCAATGCTTCAGGATGCATTTATCAATTACAATGAATGTGCCACACTAATGAAGGATGTTGTTTATGTGGGAGGGAGTGGCAGGTGTGGGGACTGGGGCATATGAAAATCCCTGTATTTTTTGTGTAACATTTATATAATCTAAGTATCATTGAAAAAATTTTAAAAATATATTTAAAAAAAAGAAACTCAGAAGTTGCTTACCAACTCACACACAGTGATAATTAGAGCGAAAAAAATATCCGGTATCCTTGACTGGGCTTGCTCTTTGAGGTATTTGGCATATGATCAAACAATCCAGAAGACTGATTATGAATCAAAGCCACTCAGACAGATTAACAGTTCTTATGCAAGTATGACATTTAAAGACAACCACTCAGCCTAAACGTAGAAATTTACAATGTTTTGGATGTATCCAAATTTTATTGGAACATAACTACAATCTAAAGCCAAAAAAATATTTATTTGTCTATAAAATAATGCATATCCTTTAATGAAACCATGTTTCAGTGTGGGTGGGAGAGAAAGGTAGGGAATGACTTCAGGCTAAATATTTCAGAATTCAAATATCTGGGAACTGGATGTCAAAGGAAAGCTGTAATGAAGTAAATTGCTTTATTATCGGAATATATGAAATATATGAAATATATGAAAGTATTTGTTTTTTTTTCTTTCCAAAATTTTCAAAGAATAATGAATAGCAAAAGGTTTGGAGAAATCAACCATTTATTTTAAATTTGCTTCTTTCCTCTCTTTAAGACATTCCAAGATGGAAGATATTGAAGTCTTGTTTGACTTGTGAGCTTGAGAGAGCTTGGAGATTCCCTGAGATATCTGAGACTCCATTTCTCTAATAGTCCTAATGGAAAATAAGAGAATGAGGATGTAGAGGAGGGAATAACAATTATATCCAAAACTAACAACTAACAGAAATAAAAAAATATTTTACCTGGAATACTGTGATTATGTTGATTGCTACCTATAAACATATATTTACACCAAAAACGTATAGGTTGAGGATGAGTCTGACAGAAAAATATTGGTGGAGGGCCTCCTAGGCAGAGGGTTACTCAAGGAGGAGCAGATTGTATTTAGAAAATTACAAGTATTCAGAATTGTTGCCCCATAAACTCACGATGGGAAATGCCTGGGCTCACTTACCACTGATTTTTTAATATCATGCACAAGCTTTAGATTTTACCCCTTGGGCAAGAGGAGCTCTATTAAACTTTTCTTTACAGATTAGTGATAGTTTTGCTACAAGAGAAACACATTCCTTCAGCAGTAGGCACGGTGGTCTAGAGGTGAAGAGAAGAAAGGAAAGCTGGATGAGACTTTAGCTATGTAAAGGCAAGAGGGAGTTGATCTAGTGACGATATAATATTGTGATTTCATTGGTAGATGTGAATTGTGGTTAATAATACAAATACAAGAATGTTCCTCTATTACAAGGGGTTAAAAATATGGTCATACATCAGAAAAATACAATTAATGTAACTTATAGACCAGAGTTAACAATAATATTGCAATATTTTTGTAGAAAAGGCAAAGAAGTTGTATTAATACTAAAGGTTAAAAAAGAAATGTAGGATTTAGTCTTATGAGATATGAATATGGTCAAGCATTTCTTTTTCATTTTCTTCAATAACAAGGAGAACTTGGTCATGTCATTTAGCCAATCTGTCCTGATTTGTTCATCTTTCAGAACATTGGAGAAACTATTGGGTTTATTTTTAAAATTTAATAAGATAAATGTGCCTGGAAAGGATTTTTTAAAGTAATGATTCTATAATTTGTTGAACTTCTTTTGTCTGTTATTTTTATTGAAGTTGAAATAAAGTTGTTTTTTTTTTTTAAAGAGATATTGAGACTTGAATAGAGCAATGTTGAGGGGAGAGAAGAGCATTAGCTCAATGATAGAATCTTAGGAAGTATAGGTGACTCAACAAAAAGAATGTATACTTCAGGGCACAAGGTGAAAAGGGAAAAATTGGCCCTGATCCAAAGTTTATGTGTTGACTACTGGGAGTGGATATAAGGCCCACTCACCCTCTTGACTTCTAAGAACAGCATCATGTTTTGGGGTGAATATGTTAAGTCTGGCAGTGAATTTGACTATTCATAATGCCTTTAGTATATTCAAGTGGAGTCCAACCATGGCAAAACTACTTTCTCTGCTCAATCAAGGTTGAATCCAATGTGACAACTGATCTATATTCTCTTTTGTAGTTTGGGATTCTTTTTCAAGCCCGTGTGGTTGTTGACAGAATTCACATGCCAGAAATTGTAGGACCAAAGCCCCATCTTTTGCTGAATGCTGGCAAGGGATTACTCTCTCCTACTAGAGGCTGCCCACAGTTCCTTGTCATCTGGCCCACCCCATAGCCCTCTCACACTTTGACTCTCCTGACTCATAATAATCCTCCAATGCTAATACAGAGTCTTATAAGGAAATATAATCAGCAGAGTGACTTTCCCATCACAAATGGACACATTAAAGAAAATATAAATAGCATGTCTATCCCATCATAGTCAAAGGCTTCATGCACATTAAACTGTAGGAGATAATACTAGATGCAAAAACCAGGTAGTGGGACTCATAAGAGACCTCTTGGTATCTTTCTACCATGTCATGGCAATGGAGTACATACCAGGACACACGACCCCAAGTTCTTGTTGTTTATTAAGAATGGGAGTGACAGCAATTCAATTGCATGATTCTCTTTAAGAGTTTCAAGAAAATCGGGTTAGATGGTAAGCTTCACTGGTGCACTTGACTAACCTGTAATACAAGTTATGCAATCAGACACAAATCTACATGCTGCCATGAAAGTATATGGTAAATGTGGTTAACATCTGCAATTAGTTGACTTTAAGTAAAAGAGAGTATATTCATAATATAGGTGGGTGTCATCCAGTCAGTTAAAAGCTTTGAGAGTAAAACTGGTTTTCCTGAGTAAGATGAAAAATTCTACCTCATGACTGCAATGTTAGCTCCTACTAAGAGTTTCCAGCCTGCTGGTCTACCCTATGAATTTTAAACTTCCCAGCCCCCACAGTTGTTTAAGCCAAGTCCATGAAATAAATATCTATTTAAATATTGCTTTATCCAAAGACTGGCATGTTGGATAAAGCATTTTTTTACCAAGGGGCAAACAGATTAAATATTTAAGTACATATATTTACACATAAATATATTATGGCACAAACTTATAGGCTAGGTCTATAAACAATTATTTCCTCAGACACTGAGCATGTGTGGGCAGATGTTATAAGTATTGAAAAGAGCATTACAGGAGCAACAGAGACATGGGTGAAGAGGATAGAGGAGAAAATGTGTAAGGTATGTGAAAATATATTGCTTTGATTCTGTAACTTCTCATGAGACATGTAAATTCAAATAAAGAGGGAAAATGACTAACAATTTCATGGAAGAATTTTTTATAATATTGGCCACATATGGTTTGCCAAGAATTAATACCTTGATAAGTAAAAGAAAACTAAAGAGGAAAATGGACAATAATGGAAATTCATAGCAGAGGAAATAAAAATGCCCAAAAAGTATATGAAAATGTGCTTTGAATCTTTGTTAGTGGTCAGTGTCAGAAAATAAAACAAAATTAAATATCAGTAATCACCTACTAGCTTACACTGCTGCTGGAAACGTGAGTTATTATACATTTCTAGAAAGTGATTAGAAATATTTATTAAAATTTAAGGCAAATATGTCCTTTTACCTTGAAATACCACCATTGGCATTCTATTCATTAAGAATAAAAGTATTTATATGTAAGAAATAAAGTCCAGACCATTGTAGCAGTCCTGTTTAGAGAAGAAAAAGACAAAAAAAAAGAAAAGCTTTGATTGATTGACAGATATCCTTTTGAATAAACAATAATGCATCATTATTTTGGAATGTTCAGTGTATATTCAATAGAGCAGCAGATTATATCAGAGGATATTTAAAAGAGCAATGAATATAAAATATAATTAAGTGTTAAAGACAAGATTCAGAATAATGTGTATTGTGTGATCAAATATTATAAAAGATAAAAACAAATTTAATTCTCATTTATTTGTAAATTAGTTTGTATGAGCATGGAGTAAGTTATAGAAATGGATAAATGAGGCTATTTACTTCAGGGCCCTGGGACTGATGGGAATTGAAGAATCAATGTTAACTATTTAGCTATAAGTGTTTGGTATCATTTACAATGAGCTTTATAATTAGTGTTATTATTTTATTGCTTTCCTAAATTATAAAGAAACTATAAAGAAGTGAAATAAAGATTTACATTGCCATCATTAACATGTAACTGTGAAATAACTTAAAGTAGTGAGATTGCAGTTTTCATTATTAAAAAAAAAACAAAAAAAAAAGCCCACTGGCCAAACACCAAATAAATGACAAAGATAAAATAACCTCAGCAGTGTCTATAGCTTTTATAAGATTTTTCAATCCTCTTTTTCCATGTTACCATGCCTTAGAGTTTTAGATGTTTATTTACTAATAGATCATTTAAAAACCTGAGGTTATCAAATACAGCTATATAGACTGTATATATGAAAATTTGTGCAAGACTGAAACATTTTGAGCTATTAACATGAGATTATTATAACTCTGATGGATTTTGGGTTTATACTCTTGAGATTTTATTGAATGGGACAGATGTTCTAGATTTATATGAATAGTTCTGGATTCTGTCGTTTTCTCCCAAGTGGCTTAAATCCTCTGAAAAATCTCACCAATGCAAGAGAAATGACCAAAACCTAGTGACTTGCAGATTCCCCAACAATAAGGCGCACCTGAACCCCCTGATTGTAAATCCCACTGCTAACAAATTCCGCACATGTTCAGACATTGCAAAAATTTTGTCAGTGTCCTATTATTCAACAGAAGCAGAAACTTTAAAAATCACAGAAATTTGGGTAATTCAAGCTTTCTAATATGAAATAAAGAAAGCAAGGCAATAAAAATGAAAAACTGGGAGAAACAATTCATGCAAGGAAATTTTTTAATCCACAAAAAAAAGCTGTAATTTACATTATCAGAGCTGAGATGATCTTGAATTCCTGAAACAAGAACAGTGTGCCATAAAGAATAACTATGTGTAAAATAAAAATGATCTCTTGAGAATTCAAAATTATCACACAGAAATGAAATCTAATAGAACCCAAAGAGATTGCAAGAAATTTACCTCCCAGTGTACCTGAAGTGCCTCCTAAACCAATCTGCTAAATTAGTTCATTAAAAGAAAATCATGGGATAAGGGAAGCTGTTGTTCTCACCCTGAATAGTGAAATGATTCCTCAGGACAAGGATGGGAAGTTCTCAAATATGTCATTTGTACCCAGAAGCAAGCACACACAGCCCTTCCTGGAAAAGTCAAAGATTCCAGGAGGATATGTGGCTAGGTTTGAAATGTCTAGTGACGGAATCAACTCTTGATAGAATTGAGCTGTGTCTCAAGCAACTTATATCAAAGCAAAGTGTGTATATTCTAGAAAATGTGCTAGAAGTCCCAAAAAGTCACTTTAATGATGAGCAAGACACTGATGAAAAACATTTATATGTAAAATAGGGATAATAGTAATTATTAACTGATAAAGTTATAGTGAGGTGTGAATGAGTTGATATGTGTTAAGCAATTCTAACAATATCTAGAAATAGTAAGGGTGACAAGGATAGTAGCTATTATGATGATGTTACTGCTGTTGATTAGTGGTAGATGTACAGACTCTAGAATTATACTTCCTGGAGTTCTGGCTCCACCACGTGTTGTGTTACTTTGGGAAATTTAAGGAAACTCTCTGTTTTCATCTTTAAAATGGTTGTGGTGTTGGTATCTACCCCATAAGTTAATTGTAAGAAATGAATTAGATGAGACAATGTAGGATACCGTTTCTTGCCTTCCTGCTAACCTACTGAGAGAGGATGTGGTAATTTGTCACAGTATGAATAGAACAACGAAAGAAGCAAACATGGATCCCTAAGTCACATCTGCCTTTCTAAACACAGCCTGGAGTGGTTCTCCAATTTCAAGATCCATATGAGTAGAATAGGTTCACCTGGGTAATTCAGGGTACTCTGCATATTTTAAAGTCTGAACTTAATCACATCTACAAAGCCCTTTTGCTACCTAAGGTGACAAAATTCCCAATTTCCAGGGATGAGGACACAGACACATTTGGGGACCATTATTTTGTCTATACATGGGGGTTCTCTGATCAAGATGAACCAATCATGTCTTTTTTTCCTGAGAATCTGAAGTTGGGGGCTGATAGATATTCTCATTGAAATGTTATATATATAAAACTAGGAATGGGTTACAGAGAGAGAGAGAAAGAGAGAGAGCGAGAGAGCAGTAGAGAAGAATCATACCCTATGAACCTTGAGAGTTTTCCAGGATTAACTTTGGACAGTCTACACGATGCCCCAGGCCTCTCGTGTTGGAATGCTGATACCCTTTCCTGGACCCTCCATTCTTCCTACATCTAAACCTCTAGAAGGGAGAGCAAGGGGTGAGAACAGAACAATTGCCAGATGGCATCAAAGAAGGGCACTTGACACACACACAATGTTCCGGGAGTGAGAGAATCTCATGAGTGGTATTAGGTTTCCAATTTCATGAAGGCCTGAAAAATAAACTGATAATGGTTATATTTCCACATATGGGAGGGGAGCAAACATGAAAACATGTAAAAGTGGTGTGTGATGTTTTGAAGCTGTATGAATCACTGAAAAATCATATCCTTAAAGCAAATCCATTCCTGTGAGTGTAAATCTATTGTACATTGGACCTCCTGATTATGTTACCTCAGGTTAGGTGTGGCCCAGGGTCTAACTATAACAAATGGATTATGAGATTGAAGTTTAATGCAATACAGAGAAACCAGAACTCTGAAATAGCTTTGTGGGATTGGGGAAGTAGAAATATGAAGTAGAATGAATAGAGAGATTGAAATTTATGTGTGTGGAAATATTTAACCTAATGAAATCAAGGTATTGTATCTCAGTTTGCATATTACAAAGAAAATACAGTTTTGAATACTGGTTCAGGGTCCTTTCATAAATGATTCACCTTGGTCTGTGAATATACTGTGGGTATGTTTCAAAAACCCCAGATCGCATATGCAGAATTAGAAATTATTCACACAAACAAAATATTTGGCAATATTTGCTTTGTGTCTTTTAACAGGGAAGAAATCTACATGAATTCACCAGTCTCCTGGCCTGCAGAGAAGACAGAAAAATTATGAGCACAGCAGGAAAAGCAAGAAATAAAAAAAAAACTACTTTTGAAATATTTTCCTTTTTATATAATAAATAATGTTTATGTTTATTTTATAATAAATACATGTATGCAGTTTTACTCAAAAATTCAAATTTCACTTCTAAATTATAAACAAATAATAAAGTACAATGCAGCCTAAATTAAAATGGAAATAGACTTTTCCCACTTATCTTTACTAGAAAATCTATCATCTTTATCTTTTAAGATTTCTCTCCCTCATTTAAATAAATGCACATTAGTTAGAGTGATATGTTTATACAACTCTTACCATGACAATTTTTAAACATAAATTAGAAATGTTTTCAATCAAGATATTATCTTCGGATGCAGAAACCAGTTATGTGGTAATGAAAAGATAACAATGATACACCTTAATTCTTGGGACAGTCAGATTGTGATTCGCTGAGTTCACAGTATAGAGAATACAATTAATAGGAAAATTATATAATAATGATGGATTTTAAAATAACGAATAAAATACAAAATATTTTAAAAGTTTGAAATAATAAAAAAATAAAAAATATAAAGATAAAAATATTTTAACATTATGTCTTTCATCACTGTAAGATCTGTTGTCTTCTATGTACAAAGACATTTTCTTCTATTTATTCGCCCAGGACACCCTTACTTTAAACTCTTCTCCTTCCATCCTAGAAGAAAAATAGATAATTCATAAATTAACTACCTAAGTCCTAAATCGATTTAATTGAGGATTTCTTATTCTACAAGAGAGTGCCTGCCTTAGGAATGACTGAGGTTTTCAGAGAAATTTCTGAAATTTCTCTTCTTTTTCTCATTCTTTTTAGATCTCCTTGAAAAGAACTAAATAAAAAATAAGAATTTACTACATAGTAAAGATAGGCAAGAGAATTTGTAAATCATGATGATCAAAACTCTCAAGATTATTGTAACCAAAACTGTTACCAAATATCAGAACCCCATTATGATGGTCTGCTTGCAACTAAAATTTTATATTAATGCTTACAGTAAGAATACTTAAAATTTAATTAACTAAGAATTAAATGAGACAAGCTATCTACAGTTCCAGTAGAAATCTAGAAGCTATAAAAGGAAATTATTAGTACAGTAGAAATGATACAAATTAATGTTGTTTTCCACATTTGCATTTCTCTTTTGGGTATCTTCAGGTCCATAAAAAAAATCTAGATAAACAACACTGACATGTAATCAATCATCGATGACATAGTGGTGATTTCATTCTATTTCTTGGGAGCCCTTTCCAAGACATGCCTTTAACATCTACACACATGCTTTAAGTTCATGCTCTACTAATCCTAGGGTAGAAATTTTAATAGAAATTGCTTTATACTGTTCCAGGTGATAAAGGCATGCCATTGTGTCTCCCCCAATGTGGAAAATGCATCGTTTGTAAACACCCAAAAGCCAACTCCTGCTTGAAAAATGAGTAGGTTTCTGATACTCTGCATGTAGAGCCAATGAGTTTGCACATCAGGTAAGCTCCTGTCTCATGCCCTTCTGCTCCTGTCTCTGTGTTACACTGACCAGTCTGACCAACCCTCGGGGGACCATGCAGGATGGCACCACCAGGTTCACCTGCAAAGGGAAGCCCATCCACAACTTCATCAGAACCAGCACCTTCTCTGAGTACACAGTAGTGAATGAGATGTTTGTGGTCAAGATCGATGCAGCAGCACCTTCAGAGAAAGTCTGCCTCATTGGCTGGAGATTTTCTACTGGTTATGGGTCTGCATTCAACATTGCCAAGGTAGGAATGACAGTAGGAGACAACTCAGACTGTCAGAAATATTTTTTCCCTAGGAATCATGGATCCTTCCTCTAAATTAAGCGATAGCTTTCCCCCTGCTACTGTAAGAGCACTGATGTACTCTATAGAATTTAGGATGTGATTTGGTGTAGAATATGGCCACAGATGGATTGATAGAGTGTCCTAATGAAAGATACCTGCTTTTCAGATATGAACAAGTTATTCATACTTAAGCAGGTTGGACAGAAGAATCCAAGTTATTCCTGATAATGGTAAATGATTGGTATTTTATCCAGCTTAGACTGTTTCTAATACATTCCTGTCTTTTCTGAAAATACAGGTCATCCCAGGCTCTACTTGTGTCATGATTGGCCTTGGAGGAGTTGGATTGTCAGCAGTTATTGTCTGTAAGACCACTGGAACAGCCAGGATCATTAGGGTGGATGTCAACAAAGGCAACTGCCAAAGAGCCGGGTGCCACTGAGTGCATCAGCCCTCATGACTTCAAGAAACCCATCCATGAGGTGCTGAAGGAAATGACTGGGGTGATGTGGACTTTTCGTTTGAAGCTGTCAGTCAGATTGACACTATGGTATGTACCACGACATGCCTTGATTCATGGTTCTTTAATCGAGGGTATGTTTTTAAACAGCAGAATGTAAATATTATGTACAAGAATGACTTTTTAAAATTATAAATTACAATATTCTATCTCCTGATTCTGTTATTAATCTGCCAAAGGAGTGCTGATGCAAAGTACCAGAAATCTTTTGGCTTTTATAATGTGGGTTTATTTGTGGTAAAAGCTCACAATTTCAAGGCTATAAAAAGTACAGCTCAAGGAACCATAAGAGATGCTTTCTCACCAAAGTCAGTTGCCACGTTTTGAAGCAAGATGGTAACCAATCTCTGGCTAGTCTCTGTCTCCCCCTCTGGTCTCACCCTTTCCTCTTGAGCTCCATGGGCCCAGCCTCTTGAGGCTTCCTGCTTAAGTGATCCTGTAGTCCTCTCTTTTCTTTCCAGGCCCCCTATATCACTCTCTGCTGTTCTGTTCTGTCCCAATCTCAGCTGCAAGCTTTCAGGCAAAATGGCTTATCTCTTCCCAGGACCTCAGTTGTTTGAGTCTTCTCCTTTCTGTCACATGGCAGGAATAAAAATGACAGAGCTCTGTGTGTGTGTGTGTCTGTCAGTCCGTGTGAGTGTCCTCTTATATCAATCCCAGCAAGAGGGCAAGGACTCAATCTGAGTCACACCCAATGATGTAGTTAAATTGAAAGCCCAAAGCAATCTTATCAAATAATCTAATCAAAGGCCCCTCAGCTGAATTTATGCAATCAAAGGGTATCACACCTAGAGGAATAGATTAGTTTACAAACATAATCTTTCTCTTTGTGGGATTCATAAAATAATCTCAAACTGTCATACCTATGATTAATTTATCCATTATTATAAAGGATCTTTCATTCCATAAGCTAAGCAAACATGTCTCAAGTCATAGTTCTGCTTTACAGGTTGTTTTATATTAAACAAATATAAATTTATTTTATTAAATTTTATTTAAAAAATTCAAATTTAAGGAAATATAAACAGTACAAATTCATTCTCAAGCCAATTTGATTTTCTTTACATTCTTAACAAAAATGTTTCAATAATATTTATTTGTTTAATGGATTCAGGTTTCCTTTCATATGTCATACTCTGACCAAAAGGAATAACGATCAGTAGTAGGCCAAAGAATTATTTTTATCCAGAATTTGCCCTAAATTAAGTTACTGTTTTAATACATCACTTGATATCCCCACAGCAGACAGCACGGTGCCTGGCACTTAATTGGTACCCAATTTCCACGTGTTAGAATAAAACCAATAAAGAATTGACAGATTTTACTTCCAAACAAGTTTCAGGCAATGAAAGTTTCCCCAGTAAGCTCAAGCAGCGTTCTTGCTGTGGAGCAGCACCCTGAGAGTCTTTTTTTTTTTTTTTAATTTATTTATGATTTTTTTTACATATCCCCCCCCTTCTGCTTGCTCTTGCTGTGTGTTCATTCTTCTGTGTTCTTCTATGTCTGCTTCTTGTCTCCCCCCATCTTTGCCGCAATGCGCAGGCAGCTGGCCCCGCTCATGGGTGGCTCCATTCCGTTTCACGGACGGCTCTGCTCCGTGTTTTGCGGGCTGCTCGATTCCGTGATTCGCAGGCAGCAGCTCCATGTTTCATGGGTGACTTGCCATGCCCGTGGCAGATCCACCCTGTCCGTGGCGGCTTTTTGCCTTGCCCATGGCGGCTTTGCCCCACCCACAGCAGCCTGCCTTTCTCAAGGCCATCTGCCCGCTTGGAGAGGTCCCTGGAAACTGAACCTGGGGCCTCCCACGTGGTATACCGGCGCCCTTATCCACTGGGTTATACAGCCGGCCCCCTGAGAGTCTTGATCTGGGACAATATCCCACAGACAACCCAACTTCCAAGAGAATCCAAATTTTGCAAGATGGTAGTTTTTCCTTAGGATCTTTTTGCATTGTTTTTCTCCTGTTTTCTCATATGGACTAGATTTTTACATTATTTGATGCAACTCAACATCTGATATCCACAAGTTTTATGGATATCAGGTCTTCAAATAATACCAAAACAAAAAGGATTATTGATTATATATTGTTTTGGAATCTGTAGCAGTTTGGCATTATTTACGAATTCCAAAAATAGATATTGGGTCATGCTAGTAAACTGGTGTGTTCCTCTGGGCATGATTAAGTTGTGATTAGGGCTTTGATTGGGCTACGTCAGTAGGATGTTGAGTCCCCGCCCCTTGGTGGGCAGGGATTCAGAGATAAAACCACATGGCAGAGCAGAGGAGTTAGTTGGTTGGAGTTTTAAGTTGGAGTTCTGATGCTGAGTTTTAGTGCTGGAGCCCAGAGAAGTAACCACACAGAGGAGCCTGGTCGTGAGGAAGGAGAGAAGGCCCCGGGAAAAGAGATGAGCCATTTGCCTGATAGTCTATAGCTGGCCTTGTGGAGAGAAGCAAGCCTGAACCCAGAGAGAGGCAAGCCCTAGGAAGAGAGGAACCCAGGAAGCCTGAACCCTGGCAAACGTCAACAGCCATTTTGCTCCAACACGTGGCCATAGACTTTGGTGTGGGAAGTTACTTGTGCTTTATGGCCTGGTAGCTGTGGACTTCTACCCCAAATAAAATCCAACAGATTTCTGGTATTTTGCATCTGCACCCCTTTGGCTGACTAATACAGAATTCTATACCATTTTCTTATTAAAGAATGTGTTAAAAATACTGGACTGGATAGCAAATGTTCTGGGCTGTCTTTTGAAATTCCAAATTAGTAGGTGTAGTTTAAAGCAAAAGTAGTATCCTTTATTGGTAGATAAAATTAACACTTACAGCATGTGAAATTAAGATATTGATAATAATATAGTGATCCATTAAAAGGGAGTACGTCAAAAGGACAAAAGACAAATTGTCATGATGGAATTAACATTACATCTTTTTTCACCATCAAAATATCTGATCTAATTACGAGTTCAGGTACTTTCTAAATAAATAAATGAGAAATGATTCATCAACATATAGACTGCTTAAGACCCATGTGATGATGAAACATTATCCTCTTTTGAGGAACCAACTGTATCTATGTTTGTAATGATATCTGCCTCGTTAATACTTTATAAGAAAAATATATGTACATACAAATCCCTCCATCCATTCCTTCCTCTCTAACACAACAGCACTAATATATGCCCAAAAGAGTAGAAAGAAGCAAAAGACAAAGTCTCTACCCTCCACATACTCACAATCTAAGCTTATATTACATGAACTCTTACTGTGTATCATGAGTGGGACCTACAGAGAACCTCTTTTTACAATACTAAATATTAATTTCACTCCAGCTCGAGGCTCTATTATGCTGTCATGAGGCATTTGGCGTAAGTGTCATTTTAAGGGTGCCTCCAGGTTCCCAAAACCGCACCGTGATTCCTATGTTGCTGTTGACTGGACGCATATGGAAAGGGACAAATTTTGGTGGTAGGTAGTTAAGCTTAAGGACCATATTCTTATTAACCTTAGCATTTGTTCCTTTTTACAACTGATACGGCCAGGTTTTGAAAAACAATGTGCTCAAAAATAAGTTAAATGCCCTCATGTATCTTCAGGCGCCGAATCTACTAGATTTGCAACTAATACAGACTGAAACTTCTAAGACATACCTTCTGATGTCCCAGTAAACTAGCTAAACCTCTTTTGATAATGCTGACTAGATAAGTCACTGAAATACTCAGTAGGACTCAGGCAATCCATAGCAATAATTCACATCTGCACTGTTTGCCCAAATTTATACAGCTCCTAAAATGGATCCATGATTATGGGCATAAATTATCTCTATTATAATTTCTCTATGAGAGAGTTGTTAATGAAGGGCCCTAGTTTACTGGAGGGAAACAACAACACAAAAAAGTCAAATTGCTACAAAAAGATATTAAAGCATACTCTTATTAACCCCAATTAACTAGTGTGTGAAATGCAGCTTATTTTACACACATCAATTTACATTCTATTTGAAAAATATCCTCTCCAATTCTACTACTTACCCCTGTCTGAATCTACTATTGATGTCTTCTTTTTAGGCTTTAAAAGTAAAGATTCTGTCCCTGATTTTGTAACTGGTTTTCTGGCCAATAAGTTTCTACTGGATCCTTTAATAACTCATATTTTACCTTTTGAAAAAAATAAATGATGGATTTAAGCTGCTTCGCTCTGGAAAGAGGAGGAATTTTTTCTCTGTCTATGATGGGGAGTAGTCTTACAGAGATTTTTTTTTTTTTTTTTTTGCTCAGAGATTAGAAATATCTATGAGAAGGTAAAGGATGAGAAAAACAGTGGAGTGCTTGGTTTTCCCTTACCAGCTTATTTACATGTAAAATATTTTACATGTTATTGTGAGAAGTAAAGAACAGCTGTTTTGCATTTCCATTCTGCTAAAGCCAAATTTTGTGGCTTATCACAAATCTGAATGGTCAGGGTAATTCAGCCTCTTGACAGGACACTCACCCATGAAAGGAGAGAAGATCAGACTCACACAGTCATCCTCAGACCATGGAGCCCCTGCAGCCTCTGCCTGGCCCCTAATGCAGGCTGACCTTCAATGATGGAGATTTAGATTACCATCAGGATGCCCAGAACTTTCATTACAGGAGTAAGTGGAGCTACACTGGGGTTGTTGTCTCTAAAAAACTTAGTAGTTTTTTTAAAAAAACAAAAAAAAACCAAAATACTGATAGAGGAGTAGGTGTTGGTCAGTGGTTTGAGTGCCTGCTTCCCATGTACAAGGTCCTGGATTCAATCCCTGTTAACTCCTTAAAAATCAAAACAAACAAACAAAAAAAAACCCACCACACTGATTATTACTGCAAATTTTTTTTTTGTAATTTCAAAGAATTTTTCACAAATAAAAAGTACTGTAAACAGATTGGGTCCAAAGTGGTATTTTTAAAAAATAGCTTATAAATATGAGCCAATACCATATTTAACCCCTACCATTTTATTTTTACTGTCATCTAATAAGATAAATTTTGTCACCTCCATTGATATGAAGCACAACTAGTAATAGGCAGTTTTATTCAAATCCCACCTTCTAACTCCAGAGTTCATGATTTTTCTGCAGTCTCACTCTTTTTCTCATGAGGTTTTCAACTGACATAGTATATATTTTAGCTACCACATGCATATGTTATTGTACTAGTCACTATACCTGCCAATTAATATACATATGTATATTCTTGAGAAAGCAAAGAAACTAGTATCCACAGAGCACCATACACCAGACAAGTGTTTTGTCTCCATTACTTCATGTGATTACACATGAAATATATACACATAAATGTCCATTAACCTATATGTTACATAAGTAATATGGAACATAGTAGTCAACAAATATGAGTCATTGTCTCTTGGCATTTTTGTTCAGGTTGAGATTTAAATGAGATAATGCATGATAAGCATCTACAAAGTGCTTGGCAGGTAGCAAGAATTTATTACATGTTATAACCCTTTGCTGTTTTGTATTCATTAATATGCCAGGTACTAGGAATATCAAAGATGTTTTTTTGAAGGTGGTAAAAGAGAATGAAGTCTAAAGGAATGTCATATTACAACTTGATGAATGAGCTTAGGTTTGAAGAGAATATGGGAGAGAACCAGTAAATAATGAGCTTTCTTTTTGCTTGTTCGTACTTCAATGAATAGGTATAGGTATGGGATGGCTGGAAACAAAGACAGGTTTCTGCTGAGGCACATCAAATTCTTGCTTTCTCATGAGGAATATCACTAGATATCAGATATAACACTATATATCTAGTGTTAAAAGTTAATATATTTTCTTTTCTATTTCAGTATCTGTACCATTCTGACATTTTGAGACCACGCAGACACCTTCACTTATACCTGTCTTCTGACTACCCCATGCCTTCATCATCTAGAACACCAGGCAAACAACATATTGAATCTGCTCTTCACAGATGCTATCAATAAATACACATGAGAACATTCCAAAAGAACCAGAAAATGCTGTGAAAAAAATTTTATGACTATTTTAAATATAATTTATTCCATAGAGCAGTTTTGTTTTACAGAAATATTGCACAGCAAATACTTTCTATATTATCACTCTTCCCCACCCTTATGGGCAAATTCTGCTAGTCATATCATCTTTAATTAGTGTGACACATTATTAAAAATTCATGACTAAATATTGATATATTGTTATTATTATTATTAACTAATGTTCATGGATTATTTTAGGTTCATTCCTTGTGTTTCACAGTTCTACAGGTTTTTATGAATGCATAATCTCATCTATCTACCATTACAATGTCATACAGAATTTTTTTTTACTGTCCTAAAAATGCCCTATATTCCATGAAATCACTTCACAAACAAATGTCAATATATGTACATATAGAGATGTACATTATACAAGATTATTTTCAATCTATTAACAACCATGTCTTACATTGTTCCATATCTCTGGAATGAATTGAATGATCAGAATATTTAGAGTCTATGTTTCTTATTTGACATTGTTTTCCCACTGACACAGGAAGGTGTGTGTTGTGAGCTTTATCTTTAAAGTGTAAAAAAGTTTATTTATAGTTATATTTTTATTTCATAATGTGTTATTTGTTGCCATATCTACTCTTTACTTAAAATTGTGGAGAGGGCTCCAGAGGTAGAGAAAATAATCTATTACTTACTGTGTTACCTTTAGTAAATCATTCAGTCATTCAGAGTCTGTTTTATCCTTTGTTTGAAAATTATTCCACCAACCCATTATGGCTTTATGAATATTTTGCAAATGAAACTAGTGGAAGGGTTTTGTAAACTGCAAAGCTCCGTGTATTTTTGTGAAGAGTTTCATTACGTTGTTAAAGATGCTGACGGAGATATTGAGGGTCATGGCAGCCTTCAGAATGTCCCTAAAATTAATCATGGGTCACTGCCTGTTGCTGGGTTCTCCAGTGTTTTTATTTTGGTGGTGATGATGTTGAATGCAGAGAAAAGAGAGAGTTTTCTAAATGCACGTGACAGGAGAGTTGGCATACAATCCCACTGTTTGCAGAAAGACTACATCAAGCTACAATCCAACTCCTTCACAGATTTCAGGGAGTACAGATGAGTTGGGAATAGGAGGGCACTGTCAGTACTCTCACTAACTGGCAAAGGCCTGTATGGTGTGTAGAGGGTGGGGAACATAGGTGACTTTTGCACCCAAACATGGCTCTCTGTTGTCGTTAACATTGTTGGGGAAGGAGGAAGATTAAAGTCAAAGCCAAAGGAGAACCCCAGAGTGGCTTGTATACAGATGGGCCTCTAATGATATATATAGTCAGGGTGTCCTTGAGACTCCCAGAATTTTTATTTTTATTTTAGAATATTATTTCATTCTAGAATTAAGAAGTTTCATATTATCTCATGTACCCAAAAATATGTAATTCTGTGAATGTACATACAGCTTAGCAAGAGGAAAGAAATTTTTCAAATTTTGAAGAAAAATAATTTCATGCTGATAGTTTATATAAAAACTCTGATATACTGTCTAAATTCCTTGAGCAATAGGACATAAACAAGTAATAAAGATACAGGGAAACACTGCATTACCCTTTGCTACTTTACAAATCATGCAAACTGCTCTAAGTTTAGAAAGAAAGTCAGTCTGGGAAAATCAGTAAAGTAACTCAGAAATTGAAATTGAGTGAGGGCAAATATATATTTGATAATTGCATACAAAAACACCTGATGTTAAATTCATTAGCAAATGGAGATTGCACAAATTTCCTCTGTTCAGTGTCCTCTGAAAATTTTAACATAACAATTTTATTGAAGTGTTTTAAGTTGTATTCTCCTATCAAATACCTCACATTCTTTAGGTGTGGGCCATAACATAAGAAGAGAAACCAAAGTAGGTGGAATATACATAGAATACAAATAGAATGCCAGCTCTATAGCTGGGGCCAATCTCTCTTTTGCTAAGATTGTCATATATATGAATTTAGTTTGCTCAATTCATCCACTCAGGTCTCAGGGTTCAGAAAACTATCTGCACAGTGCTATCACAGACATCAAGAACATCCAGAGATTGCTTACTAACTTACACACAAAGATTAGTGGAGAGAGAAAGATATCCAGTTATATTATCCAGACTAGCCCTTTGAAATATGTAGCCGGTCAGCTAATAACAGATTTATTATGATTGAAAACAGGTTAAAAGATCATCAAATGATTCTCACCTAATTATGATGTTTTAAGGCTACCACTCACTCAAAATCAGTAATTTATATTTTGGAAGTGTCTTAGGGGATAAAATCACAGATTCAAGGCAAAAAAAATTTAGGTTATATCAAATTAAAGTAAGAAATAACCACTAAGTGATACCATATTGCAGGTTGGGTGGTAGAGAGTGATGATGAAGAGCCTTCAGTACTAAGTATTTCTGAATTCAAGTTCTGAGTACTGAACATCAAGGGAAAGCTAGAATGAAACAAATTCCTTTATTAATAATAGGAAATATGAAGGCATTCGGTTTAATATTTCCAAAATCTTCAAATGATATTGAGTTTCAGAATGGGTTTACAGTAGTTGCTGTCCATTTATTTTCAGTTCACTCTTTTTTCCTCCCTTGAGAACGTTCCAAGACATGAGACATTCAAATGATGTTTGGGAGCATTTGGGGAACATGGAGGATTAGGAAACTCCAGAAATCAGTTCCTCCACCAAAACAAAGTTTGAAATGGCAGAAACTATCTAAATCAAGCACTTTGAACATCAGATGTATAGGAGAACATGGTATAGTACTCAGGGAAGAGTGGTTGCAAGAGGCTGGCAAATTACAATAAAGACCTGTGATTTTTTTTTACCTTTCCTGCAGCAGCTACTATCCCATTCCAATTTGCCTTGTGCAGGCAGCAGTGGTGATAGGAGCTCTGGCTCCTGGCTCATCTTGGTGGTGCCAGGTTGGGGCATAAAGAGCTAGTCCACCAAATTCTGGGGATGTATGGTCTGATCCCAGATTGCTACCTTTGATCAAATATTTCACATACCTGGGTGTTGACTCTGAGGGCAGCCATTGTTCCAACCCCCCTGGTGCAAAGTCTGCATTGGAATCTTAAAGACAATAACTTTCCTCAAAATTTCAAGAAACAGTTAAATGACTGCATTAACAAAGCAAGTACTGAATTAAGAAAAGCTTCAAAAGCCATAGAAAAGGAGGAGTATAGGACAATGGTAGAGAAGTAAGCTCCAGAGCTGGGGTCCTCAATGGACTTTATCATGAAAGTAAAATGACAACCTACAGAATAGGAGAAAATATTTGGTAACCACATAACTGTTGAAGATTTAGTATACAGAATATATGATGAAATCATTCAGTTGAACAAGAAAAAGACAAACAACTCAATTTAAAAATGGGAATAAGACTTGAATAGACACATCTCCAAAGAAGATATTCAAATGGTCAAAAAGCATATGAAAAGACATTCAACATCATTAACCATCAGGGAAATGCAAATCAAAACCACAGTGAGATACTATTTCAGACTTTTTAGATGGGCAGCTATTTAAAAAAAACTGAAAATAACCTGTGTCAGAGAGGATGTGGAGAAATAAGAACACTTATTCATTGCTGGTGGCAATGCAAAATTGTGCAGCCATTGTGGAAGACAGTTTGGTGGTTCCTCAGAAAGCTAAGTATAGAACTACCAAATGAGCCAACAACCCCCCTACTAGATATATAACCAAAAGAATCAAAAGTAAGACCTGGAACAGATATTTGCACACCAGTGTTCATAGTGGCATTATTCACAACTGACAAAACATGGAAGCAACCCAAATGTCCATCATCAGATGAATGGATAAACAGAATGTGGTATATGCATGCAAAGGAAAATTATTCCACCATAAAAAGGAATGAAGTCTTGTTACATTCAACAACATGGTAATATGTGGAAAATGTGCTTATTAAAATTTCTTCACTAAGCAGCTCTGAAAATTCTAAAACTAATTGAGCTGGTTTTTTACTAATCTCATTTTAGAAATCTATTCTTTGTACTTAGGTCCCTGAAGAATATTAACCAGACATTCTCAGTTTTGCTTACAGAAATAAGATAATGTCTCAAAGCAAAACCAGGCAAAATGGTGTCAGGAGCACCTTACAACCTACTAAATTTGGAAATTTTCTCATAAACAAAAAGCTTGATACTCTTGAATGGTAGGCTAAGAAAGGAACCGTGGAGAACTTGCACCTGCACAAAAATATCTAAACTGTGGTTTATTAGCTGCTGAAATGAAGGTCAAGTTGAATGTGCTTGAGACAACACAAGACTGAGAAATTGCACATACCCTCCTCACAAGACCCATGGAATCACTTGTTTTTCTTCTCTCCTACCCCTCTCCTTTGCCTATAAAAGCCTAACTCCCATTCCACTTTGAATTGATTTTGAGAAGATTCCCCCACTTCCTTAATTGAGCACTCACAATAAATCACTTTCTCACTGAGAGATTTGCTTGTCCTTTGTGGCACCAGATCAGGAGGGCCCTTCTATTGAAAATAGCCATGCTTACCGTAACAATTGATGAAACTTAAAGATATTGTTTTGAGTGATTTAAGCCATACACAAAATGCCAACTATTTTAGGATTGCACTGATTTAAAATACTTAGAATAAGTAAACTCATAGAGTCAGCACCTAGAATATAAATTTCCAGGATTGGGCTGGGTATAGGGAATGGGATCTGAAGGTTTATGTTTTACAAGGATCCTTTCTGGAATAATGGAAGTGTTTTGGTAATGAATTATGGTGATGCTAGCACAATATTGTCAACACAATTAATGGCACTTAAATATATATGTGAATATGATTAAAAGGGGAAATAGTAGATTATAAATATGGTAACAGAATAATGTTTTTTTTAAATCCATAGAACTGGACTACAGAAAGAGTGAACCCTAAGTTAAACCATAAACTGTTGTTAATAGTACAATTACAAAAATGTGCTATCATTAATTGAAACAAATGTTTCACACCAATGCAAGGTGTTAATAATAGAGTTGTATATGGGACTCCCGTATTTTTTGCATGGTTGTTCTGTAAACCCACAACTTCTCTAATGAAGAAAAAAAAGCATAGAAGAAGTTCCCCATGCCCTTGGTAACCCCTGCCTCACCTCTTCCGCAACATAGGGCTGAGCAGCTGGCATCCCTATTGTGGATACCTGGCCCTGTCCCAGAGGGAGAAGAGTAGGCCCTGGATGCACAGTGGGGAGCACATATGTCAGTGCTATTGGGGGGATATTTGAGAGACTGAGCTGGGGAACGTGTCTTAGCTTACCCTCCCAGAGTTTGTCCTGAGGGCAGAAAAGCTACCGGCAGAGAGCTAGGACAGTTTGAGATACAGGTTGAAAAGGCCTGGGTCAAAGGACTGCCTGCATTTAGTCAAAGGAGAGTGCACCTAGGAGGGGGAGGGGGTCTGTTCCAAAGGGAATAAAGGGGCTGTTCACTCAAGCTCCTGAGAACTGCAAATGGGGAAATCCTGGGGACTCTATAGAGCACAGGCCCAGGAGAAGAGGCATTTCTTCCTTGCTCCAGCTCCAAGCAGACTCAGCTAAGACAGAGAGGACCCCGCCTTTCCCATTTTCCTCAGGATATTCTGTTTGAAAGGATGGCAAAGCTCAGAAAGAGACCACCAGCCAAAGCAGAGTCAATTTTCAAACAGACTGACGGTTACTCTTTGCCTCGATTTCTTTTGAAAATCTGTCACATCACTAGTTGCATACAAACTTAAGGGACAACCCAGAACTAAATCCCAGAGTTAATGCTTTAAAATAATAAGATGTACAGTATGCAACAATAGGTTAAAAGATAAAAAAGAAACAGGAAATGAAGATCCATTGTAAGGAACAAGATGAAAATCCAGAACCCATCAACAGAGAGATCCACTGTGGAGAGGAAATGGAGAAACAGGAAGACTCATTTACTGTGGGTGGGTATATGAAATGGTGCAGCCACTGTGGAAGACAGTTTGGTGGTACCTGAGAAAGTTAGGTATAGAATTATCATATGAACTGACAATTGCACTTCTACTCCAATATTTGAAAGCAAGTACTCTGAATATTTGCACACCAATGTTCATAGTGGCATTATTCACAATTGCTAAAAACTGGGAGCAACCCGTGTCCATCAACTGATGAAAGGATAAAATGTTGAATATACATAAAATGAAATATTATTCATCAGTAAAAAGGAATAAAATTCTGATATATGTGATAACATGAAATTCTAAAGACATCATGTTGAATGAAATAAGCCAGATACAAAGGGAAAAATAGTGTATGACCTCACTAATATGACAAAATTAGAATAAGCAAATCCATAGAGACAGAATCTAGAGTGTGGGTTACCTGGGGACATGGTGGGGTTAGGGAATGAGGGGTTAATCATTATTCTAAAGAGTTTATATTTGTGTTGATTGTAAATTTTGGTAATGAATAGCGGTGATTGTAGCACAACATTGTGAATGTAATTAACAGCACTGGAATATATATTTGAATGTGATTAAAAGAAGAAATTTTAGGTTGAATGTATGTTACTATAGCAATATAACACAAACAGTGAAACCTATTGTAAATGATGACTATACTTAATATTACAATTATAAAATGTTCTTTCATGAATTGTAACAATAGGGTGATATATGGGAACGCTGTATTTTATGCATTGTGACAGTTTGATATTATTTATGAACTCCAAAAAGAGATATAGATTATGTTTGTAAACTTGTCTGTTCTTCTGGGCAGAATCCCCTATGATTGTATTAGATTCGGCTGAGACATCTGATAAAATTATGTTAAGATTAGGGCTTTGATTCAACCACATCATTAGAGTGTGACTAAACATTGAGTCCCAGCCTCCTTGGTGGACTGATAAAACTGACTCTCACATGGAAGTAGATACACAGAGAAGAACACAGAGGAAGAGAGACAGCTCATAAGACATGCCAGAGGCCCTGGGAAGAGAGATGAGCCTGATAGTCTATAGCTGACCTTGTGAAGAGAACAGAGAAGCTGAGCCCAGAAAGAAAAAGCCCTGGGAAAAGAGACAAGACTTATGCCAGCCTACAGCTGAGATTAGAAGCTGGGACCACAGAGCCTTAAGAGGAAGAGGAAGGCTGAACCCTCACAGACATCACCCGTCATCTTGCTCCAACACGTGGCCAATGACTTTGGGTGAGAAAATACCTCTTATGGTATCTTGAGTTGGACTCTTTAGGGCCTTGTGACTGTAAGTTTCTACCCCAAATAAATACCTTTTATAAAAGCGAATAGATTCCTGGTACTTTGCATCATCGTTCCTTTGGCTCACTAATACATGCATGATTTTTCTATAAAAGTACAACTTCTCTAATAATAAAAACAAAGCAAAGCAAAACAAAAATGCACTTGACTTGTGGGCTTGTAAATTATTTGGTCGCCCTGAGGTATCAGAGTTCCTTCTCTAAAATATTCTGAGGAAAAAGAAGGGAGTGAGGGCATAGGAGAAGTATTAACAATTACATTCAAAGCCAACAACTAAAGGAGAAATCAGAAATGTTTTACCAGGAATTCTGTGATTATGTTGATTACTACCTAGAGACAGAGATTTATGCCCAAATTTATAAGTTGAGGATCAGTCTGACAGATGGAAAATTGGGAGAGGGCATCCCAGGCAAATAGCTTTGCAAGAAGGGGGCAGATTGAGTGTAGAGAATTGCAAATATTTAGTTTTGGTATTCCATAAACTTCATGATGGGAAAAGTCTGGGCTCTGGTAGAGTGATTCCTGAATTCCATGCACAAGCCTTAGATTATGTCCTATGGGCAATGAGAGCTCTGTTAAAAAATTTTTTTAGCAAATTTGTGATGGGATCAGATTGGCACATTGTAAAGCACGTTCTTCCAAACTGGGGAGTGTGTTCTAGAAAGTGAAGAGAAGAACAGAGAGAGTGACAACACTTTATCTGTGTACCTATAGGAGAGAATTGAGCCTGAATTAGAGCAATGTTGATGAGAAGACTTTTAGATCTATAAGACATTCTTGTATGCACACAAAAAATGATTTATCGTCAAAATTATGCGAGTGAGTTGCATAAAGTGGAATTGGGAGAATTGAGTCTGATTCCAGTATGTTTTTCCTGACCACTGTGTGTGGATAATATAGGCCCATTCATCAACTTGTGCTCTAAAATCAGTACATTTCTGTGGTGTATATATATGTGTGTGTATGTATATATATACACACATATATATATATTTTTTTAGTTTGCTAGTCTACTGAAAGCAGATGCCATAAAATGGAGTGGCTTTTAACAATGGGAATTTATTAGCTTACAAATAATATAGTTAATATTAAATCAAGCCATCAACAATGCAATGCTTCCTTCCTGAAAATTGGCTACCAGTGATTCTTGACTCCTTTCCCACATGACAAAGCACATGGTGACATCTGCTCATCTCTCCCTCCTTTTCTGGGTTTTGCTGCTTTCAGATTCTTGCTTTGGTGCTCATTCTCTTATATAGGACTCCAGTAATAGGATTAAGACCCACTCTGAATTAGGTGGATTACACCTTAGCTGAAGTAGCCTCATCAAAAGATTTTACTTATAGTGGGTCCACAACTACAGGAATGTATTAATTTAAGAACATACTTTTCTGGAGTACATACAGCTTCAAACCACCACACTCCACTGTCTGTACCCCAAAAAGATAGTTTCTTTCCACATACAAAATACATTCTTTCCATCACAATATCCCAAATCCTTAAGTCACTTTGCTAACAATGCTAAGCACAAGTTTCATCAAAATTGATTATAGGTGTGGTCTGTCCTGTGGCACAATTCCCCACAGTCTTGGACCTGTGAAACCTAGAGAACAAGTTATCTGCTTCCAATATACAAGAGAGGGACAGTTATAGGATAAACATTCCCATACTCAGTGGGAGAAATTGGAAGGAAAACAGGGGACACAGGTCCCAATTTCACAACCCTGCAGGGAATACGCCATTAAATTGCAAGTTCTGAGGGTCATCTATAGAATGATGTTTTATCCTCCAAGCCTGATGGAATGGCATCCCCACCCTTTCCAAGTGTTTGCACAGTGGCCATGCTTTACCCAAACATTGGGGTGAAGCCTCCAACCTCTTCAAGCATTGGTGTGTTGGCCAGACTAACAGTAATCCCCCAGGCATCTGAGAAAACTGGGTAGTAACACTCTTCCTGGTCAATGAGGCAAAAGTCCACTCTTTTTCAGGTGCTGGGGTAAACTCACCCTATCCACACACGCGGGTGGGTCCACTTTCTTGGCCTGAGAAAATGTCTTTGGTCTAGACTTAATGCCTGTGGTCCCAGCCTTGAAATGATTTTTCCTTCAATCTACCTCTTTACTGTCCCTTTTAGTCCAGACTGTCAATGGCTCCTTTCACACAGATCTTGCAAAGAACTTGTCAGTTTCACATGCAGGACATGACAAATTTGAACTTGAGCACCTTTACCTGGCCTATTCCTCCCTGATACGAGCTGTTCAAACATGAAATGCCACCCAATACCCTTTCCACAGCAACTCCATAGTAAATTAATGATAAATCTTAGCTGTTATTACTACTGTCCGTATCCTTTCATTTACGAAGAAAACAAAATTAATAAACCAAATGGGATATCAAAATATTTTTGTAAGAGACACCAAAGCTGCTTTATTCTGACAACAGCTGCCCCTCATTGATAATATAACATCACAAGATGCAGGAGTGTGGCAAGATTCCTTCTCGAGTGCCAAAACAGAGTTTACAGTTTTTATGTCAGGTGTTCATGTGTTATCTTACACATCACCTCTAATATTGTTTTGAACTGTTACTACTGGATAACATTTCAAAGCCTTGTGCATCATTGTGTCAATAACTGTGCTTTTTAAAAATTAATTAATTTTTTAAAGATACATAGATTACATAAATGTTACACGAAAATTTTAGGGGTACCCATATGCCCCACCTCCCACACCTCCCACAACCTCCCACATATACATTCTTCATTAGTGTGGCACATCACCTGCAATAAGTACACACATTTTGGGGCTTTGCCACTAAGCATGGACCATATTTCACATTGTAGACCACACTCTATCCCACACAGTTCTGCATGTTATATGATGATACAAAACGGCCTTATCTGTCATTGCAATGTCACTCAGGATAATTCCCAAGTCCCGAAAAAGCCCCTGTATTACAACT
>PVKH010002154.1:0-21449 GCA_004027955.1 Chaetophractus vellerosus
ATGTTCTGATTAGCTGACATCTGTAAATAGCAATTCTTCCATGTAAAAACTGAGAATCAATGGACACTCAGAAAGCAGATGAGACTTCTCACACAATTTCTCACTGACCCTCAGACACACATGCACATCAAAACCAAAACTATTGCATTGTGAACTTCAAAGGTCACTTGACCATAACCTCTGAGCAGCCTCTGACCCTAGGGCTTACCTGTCCCCCCACCACCTTGAACCTTGCCTTCTTGTCACTGGCACTGCTCTCTTGAATCACAGACTTTTCTGGCCTAAGTCTCTTTGGTAGTTCCTCCTCCTCTACCTGACTCTTGGGTGTTTGCTGGTTCAGTACTCTTAGTCCTCTCTTTAACTCCATCTCTCCGAGCTGTCCTCAGCAACCTTTTCTCTGTCTTTCTCCCTTTTCTTTTTGTCTTACACATATTCTTCTTATACCCTCAAATCCATCCCTAAAGTTTAAGAAATTATCTAAAACGTAAGGTCACCAGATCTTCAGCTCTGACTCCTGAGCCCTGGGCCCCTACTTTTAACTGCCTCCTGGGCAACTCCACCTGGATATCCCATAGATACCTTAAGATCTCTAAAACTGAACTCAGAATCTTCCCCACTAATTCTGGCCCTCTCGTGTAGTCCTGTTTTTAGTTCATGGCACCACCAGGTATAGAGTTGCTATGCTAGAAGCTCAAGGCCCATTTTTAAAATCCCTCTCTCCTCTCAAGCCATATTGAGTCTTCTTCTGAAATACGTATTAATATTTTTCCTCTTCTTTCTACACTCCACCCTAGTTTGGTATCCATCACCTCTCTCCAGGTTATTGTGGAAGCTTCCTCCCTTCAGTCCTAACTGCACCTGGCAGCCAGACCCACCACACTCACAGGTGGACTATCTCTCTGCTGAAACCCTCCAACGGCTCTTCATTACCTCCAGGGCAAAATCCTAACCTCTCAGCAGTGGCAATGCCAGACCCCTTACAACTTGGCCCTGGCTATGTGTTCACTCATGCCATACACCTGCCTCCCCTGAATCTCTAGGTCACTATTCTCTAGTCACACGACTTTCCATTTTTTCCAAACATGTCAATTGGTTCATACTGTTTCCCTGGCTCTAGAATTCTCATCCAGTTTTCCACACCAGAACATATACAGATGTTACTTTCTCTGGGAAGACTTCTCTGGGCTTCCCAGCAGAATTTGTCCCCAGTTGGTTCCCACAGCATCTGCACTCACCTATGCTTATCTGCACAGTATTATGTTCACATACATTGTTTGGTTTTCTCATTCACCTATGCATCCTTAGGGCCCAACACATAACAGGTGCTCAATAAATGCCTGCTAAAAGGATGTATCAGAGAAGGGAAAAAATGACAGAGGAGAATGTGGCAGAGAACAAAAACAGAAGCAGAAATAAGAAGGGACAAAACAAGAGAATACCAGATTTTCAGAAAGAGAAGCGTGCCCATGACAGAGACAGAACTGTCCCAAGCCTGGGGAAGTTACCAGAGAGGGAGCAAAAAGCCTCACTTGGGGTAGCAGCCTTGAGAAATAGGGGCCTCTACTCTGTATATGTATATAAGTGACTATGCGGGACCCGACAGGTACCCGAGTATCAAAACCACCTAGATGCAACACAGCCAGGGAGGGCTTGGGTTCAGGGACGGGGAGGTTTCCACTGCCCACACCAAGCACAGGGGAGGGAAGTTGGACAGCCATCTAGCATGCCATCTGTGTTAGTGATATATAGAACCAGGTTATTACATGATAAAACAATCTTACATTTTAAAAAGTAGTTTAAGTAAAAAGGTTTATCTAGCTATACCTTCTTATTTAGAAAATCATCCTCCACAATGCTGTCTTCTCTGGCAACTGAAGATCAAAGCGCTGACAGTCTAAGAATTTTGTTATGACCCAAAAGAACACAGGATGAGCAATCTGAAGAAGGGGGGCCTGGCACCAGTTCTACCACATATTATCCTGGTACCCTGGTCAGGTCCTATATCTCAATTTCACAAGAGAAAACTAAGGCATGAAGCAGTTTTTTAACACTCATGCACCTGTCTGCCTTCCACAAAGTATTGCTGAGGGACCAAGAGCAAATTTGTACAAAACCACAAAGCATGACACAATGTCTTGATCTACTTACTATTCATTTCACAAATTCTGCAGAATTAACCAATTCTGGTTGGGTGGTTACCTATTGTTTTGTTTTTCTTAAGATTTATTTACTTATTTACTTTTATCCATTTTTAACACCCCCCCCCCCACGGCCACCCTGTTTTTGTGCCTATCCGCTGGGCAATTCTGTTTCCTACCCTCTCTTCTCATCCTTCTCCTTCTGTCTTCACCAGGATTTGATCCTGGGAACTTCCGATGTGGGAGAGAGGCATCCTAGCACCTGTGCCACCTTAGTTCCTGGCTTTTCAGCGAATCTTGTCTTGGCTCTCCCTTGTGTCACTCTCCTGTTACGTCATCATCTTGCTGCGTGGCTTGGAAGGGCCTGGCAGCATGCCCGCGTGTGGGGCCTGGTGGTCCGCGTGCCTTCTATATTTTTATTTTACTGGGAAGTCCTGGGGATTGAACCCAGGGGGACGGACGCCCAACCATTTGTGCCACATCCACTCCCTTACCTAATGTTTATTGATGCTACTTCTGCAATCGTGGTTCTATGATTAAATGACAATATGACAAATAAGAATTTTTGACAAACTATATAGCTTAAGTAAATAATTTTCCGTAAAAAGGTTATTATACAATATAAGCACATAAAAGTATTCTAGCCATATTCCAAATTTAAAAGTGTCTTAAGATTTTACTTTTAGGAATGGATGACTTATTTATAACACCAATTTAGAGTCTACAATGGAGGATTTAAAAGTAAGTATCCAGAAAATCAAATGTTAAAAACAAAATGTATATTGAGTGCACAGCTCTCACAACTACGAGGCAGGTTCTACTGTTAAGCCTACTTTGCAGATGAAGAAACCAAGGCACCAAGAGGTTAAGTAAGTCTTCAAGGTCACACAGGTCTAGATTATTTTGCCTATCATTGCCTTAAACGCTTTTGTAAACAGTGGCTGGCCACTGTGTTCTTTCTGGAAAGCTAGGACTCCCTAAACATCCCCCTTCCATCCTCCCTCTATGCTCCCACAGTGTCCCGGGATTGCTCCTATGAAGCTACAATGGTCTGGGGTATAGTTTTAAAGCAATACTAAGTGAAGAACCAAGCTTCTTTAGGTTAAATATTTCAAATCTTACCTCACCTCCTTCTTACCCACTCCTGAAGAGGCCTTGCTTGAGGGATTAGGATCCATCCACATTATGGCATGAGACAGTTTATTACAAAGGTAGTACACACACTACTTCATATATATCGCAGAACAATTGTGCGTTAATAGCATCCACATTTTGCAATGAAGAAACTGAGGTTAAGAGAAATAAGGGGCAAATTGGGAATAGAACCTAGATCTCTGTCCAGTGTCCCCTGCACCGTAATTATCATGCATCTATCTGACAATCATCCTGAGAGAAGAGGACCTGGCCTTAATCTGGATTCAACAAGACAGAAAGATCCCTTTGATTCATACTGAAGTTCTGAGGAAAGGGAACACATTGTCTTACAGAATGAGCTATTAAGTTAGCCTGCCGCCTTAGTGGGTCCATTCCCACTTTCCTTGACTATAGACATACTTTGCTATTCAATCTACTCATTTCGGTTTTTTTGTTTGTTTGTTTTTTTAAATATTATTCTCTAGCATTCTACAAACCCGTTTGAACTTACATGTCCTGATTTGGGGCATCTTATTTGGCTAATTATTTAAGAAGGCCATTTGTTCTTTACCTCTGGGTATCACTCTTCAACCCAAGAAATCTGCTGGTTAAGTGTACTTTTAATGTTTTCCTTCTTTGGTGGTATATTAGTCAGGGTTCTCTAGGGAAACAGAATCAACAGGAGATATCAGTGAATAATATGAGATTTTATAGGAGTCTCTCATGTGACCGTGGGGAAGCACAAGTCCAGGTTCCACAGGCAGGCTGCAAACCAGGGCCTTCGATTAAAGTCCAGTGAAGGTCCTTGATGAATTTCTGGGAGACGTTGGCAGTCCCGGAGAGTGGGGAAGTGCTTCTGCAATTACCAAAATGCTGGAACGGTTTTATAACTAGGTAAGGGGTATTTTTTGGAAGACTTGTGAGACGCTTGATGGAAAAGTCCTAGATTGCTTTGAAGAGACTGTTGTTACTAATGTGGATGCTAAAGATACCTTTTATGATGCCTTAGAAGTAAATGATGAAACTATTATTGGAAACTGGAGGAAAGGCGATCCGTGTTTTAAAGTTACAGAGAACTTGGCAAGAATAACTCCTGGTGTTTTATGGAAGGCAGAATTTGAAAATGGCGAGCCTGGGCATTCAGCTGAAGAACTTTCCAAAGTAAACTTGGAGAACGCAGCTTGGCTTCTCCTTGCAGCTTATAGCAAAATGTAAGACGAGAAAGATAAGCTGAGGACTGACCTTTTGAGCACAAAGAAAATAGAAACTGATTCTGGAAAATCCAAGCCTCTGGAAACCAAGCTCCCAGACAATAGTGCCCCATTTGAGGACTTAACTAAATTTGGAACTTATAAATCAGGATTGAAGATGCAGTTATCTAGGAAAGATTTGTAGAAAGTCTGACTGTCTGATGACTTGGACCCCTGCTTCTTGCATGCTAAACCAACAAACTTTGTGAGAGAGTTGTATGAACAAAATCACTGTCAGCCTGGACTAAAAGGGACATTGAAAGAGAAACAGCTTTAAGAGGAAAACCATGGAAGCTGAGATCTGGAATTAAAACATCATCTTGGGCCAAGAGAGGAACCCCATCCATGTGTACAGAGAGGGTGAATTTGCCCTAGCAGTTGAAGAGGGTGGATGTTCCCACCTGATGTCTGGGGACAGTTTTGCCATCCCAGGGTACAGAGAGGGTGGAGCACATTCCTCAAGGATTAGGGAGGCTGAGGTTGAAGCCCTATAGGTCTGAGAGGGGTGGGCCTGTCCCCTGTGGATTAGGGAATGTCAGGTGGTCAACTCATTGCTTTGAGAGGGTTGAGCCTGTATGCCAAAGGTTAGGGAGGATATTGTCTTCACGTCACTGTATAAGGGGGACTAAGACTCTAACCCAAAGATTGGGTAAGGTGTGCCAATCACCCCAATGCTATTGGAGGGTGAGATCTAGAGCCTGGTCACCACCCAGATGCTTGATGAGAGTGGAACCAAGAAAATGGCCATTGGGCAAGCCTGTGGAAAGGGTGGGTCCCCTATGGCCCCAAGGAGGAGAAACCATCATCTTAAGAATGAGTCTCAGACTTTGAAATCAAATGGAGGATGCCCTGCAGGCTTACTGAAGTGTAGAGGATCCCTGAACTCATGTTTCCCTCCTAATTCCTCCTTATGATAATGAAAATGTATATCCTTTGTCCATTTGTATTTTGGAAGGAGATAAATTGTTTTGTAAGTTTCAGAGGTCTACATCCAGATGGTACTTTGCCTCAAGACAAACTGTATTTCTTTATAAACTGATTATGATATGATTTTGTGCTTAGTATTGTTACTGAAATAAGGTTTTTTGAATATTGTAATGTCTTTTTGGAATTCAGAGGGTGGAATGTAGCAGTTTGATATTAATTGATGAATTCCAAAAAGAAATATTGGATTATGTTTGTAAACTGGTCTTTTCCTCTGCGCATACTAGAGTGTATTAGAGTCAGAGGTATTACTTTTACTTGATTAAATAATGATTAAGGCTTTGATTGGGCCTTGTCAGTTGGACGTTGCAGGGACTCACAGAGTAATTGCATCACAGAGAAAGGAGGTTGGAGTTTTAATGCTGGGGCCCGGGGAAGTAAGCACACAGAGGAGCTTGGTTGTGAGGAAGGAGAGAAGGCCCCAGGAAAAGAGATGAGTCATTCGCCTGAGAGTCAGCTGGCCTTGTGGAGAGAAGCAAGCTTGAGCCTGGGTAGAGGCAAGCCCCAAGAAAAGAGGAACCCAGGAAGCCCGAACCCTTACAGATGTCAGCAGCCATCTTGCTCCAACACGTGGCAATAAACTTTGGTGAGGGAGGTAACTTGTGCTTTATGGCCTGGTAACTGTAAGCTTCTATCCCAAATAAATACCCTTTATAAAAACCAACAGATTTCTGGTATTTTGCATCAGCACCCCTTTGGCGGACTAATACAGGTGGTATCTCATACCTTCTTAGCAAAAGAGTATCTCTCGTTTGGTATGCCAAACAGCAGTCTTTATATTTTAAGAGCAAATTATTTTCCAGTGTAAAATAATCCAAATATTTAATTTCTGAACACTGACTTAATTTTTTACATCAACCAATATTAGTTCATTTGTTCAGTTCTCACCAAGAAGAAATATCTTCATTAAAAAAACTTTTAAAAGTAGAAGTATTTTACTAATTAATTATAACATAAACAAATGCCTGTATATTAAGAGAACAAAATCTTTGTCAAATGTGAACATTTAATACAAGAGAAATGATACCAACCATAAATCCAAATCTTTTTCTTTGATCTAGTAACGTCTTTAATTACAGAAGAGAAAATAAGTCCAAAAATGGAAAGTGATTTACCTGAAGTGAAAGAGCTATGCCATTTAGTATAAGGGAATAAAGTCAAGCAGATACAGCTCAAAGACTATACCATCCTCATTATTTATGAGTTGATTTTTTGCCATAGGTTTAACACGCAACTTTAAACCATCTTCACTAGATTCAGCAGCAAACATCAAAACTGCTTAAGTTGAGTTTTCTGTCTTTCTAACCTGCATATATTTTAAACATAATTAAAAACAAAACAAAATGGTGGGGTGAAAAGTAAAAAAACAAAACAAAAAAAGCCATAAAACAAGAATCAAATACACTGTTTATATACAAAAAAGGATTATTCTACCAAACATTAGAATTTTTTTCTCAGAACATAATTGTGTTCCTGAGGACATGTATTGTCTTATTTATCTTTGTACACAAAGTACAGTATTAGACATATAATAATGTATGATGTATGCTGATATTTTAAAAGTAAATACTTTTTCCAGGTAGTGTCCAATGCCTGGATTTCTCTGGTCAAAAGGCACAATATGTGAAACTACTGTGGTTTCAGAACAGAAATGAAAATATGTGTACAAGTAACTGTCAGGGGAGGTGGGGGGAGGGGGCTGTCAAAACCTGGCTGCCAGCCACACCCTGGAAGTCTCAGGGCCTGCTGGTCCCGACTTTCAAAGGCCGTCACAGCCTTCAGAGCTGGGGGGTGGGGGTGGGGGGGGGGCTGTGTTTCCTGGTGGTCTATGCCACCTGTAACAGTTCCCCTGACAGCAGCTGGGTTGCTGGGCAGAATGCAACGGTGTTAGGGTTGGCAAAACAGGCTGCAGCCCCTTCCAAGCAAGAGCCGGGCCCGGAGCTAGAACAGAAGAGCTGTTTGTGAAACAAAGGCAAATAGGGTAGGAAGGGTGGAGAGCGTACAGGCTTGCCCAGAATCGGGGTGCAGGGGCCCCCAAGACAGGTTGTATTCTATCCATTCCTGCCAAAGGCCCTCTTCAGCACATCCACAAAGCCTTATAATGAGCCAGGATGGGGCTCTCCCTCTCCAGGTAGAGAACTCCCCACTCCTCTGCCACCCCAGTGAGGCGGCTGATTAAAAATGCCACCTTTATGGTGTCATTCGAGAATCTAGCCTCGAAAAACATGTAAGAGGCCTCTTGGATCAAAAACTCGGGAAGCCAGGCGGATTCGCTGTTCTAATGTATCTTTAATCAATGTTCACATCCTACCACAGAATTTTGTGTGATCCTATCTTAAACTGAGAAAAGTATAGTATAAATCGCTTCTTCCTCATCCCCCAAAGAAGGATTAGGTTTAATTATCTTCTGAAGAGATTTTTCAGAGATGATAACACAAGATCAAAAAGAATTAATTAAAAGTAACGAATAATCATAAATAGATTTATATGTTTGGTAATATGTCTAAATATTTCTTCCTTAAATTAGCGTTGATCATAAAAAAAGGGGGGGAAGTAATATTGGTTAACTGTTAGGAAAATTTTATGAAACACGCAAATCTCCCAAGTCTTAACCTAAAGCTTAATGAGCCTTACTAAGTTACACTAAAATTTTAAATGTAAGTTTATTACACAAATATAAAAGCACACCCTTCCACAATGCCAATTAGTAATTGGCTTTTCCAGGAATCAATACAACACCAAAAAAACTGATTAAAATTTGAAAAAAAAAAATACACCACCAGCTCCACCTTCCTAAATTAAATGTAAGCAAAGACACCATATTATACAGTATATTAAAATTTCCAAGACGTTCAAAAAACTGTTTATAAACAGTCTCATTTAGGAAGGTTAAAAAAAAAGACAGAATATTCATGAATTTATGAATGGAACCGATACAAAAAATAGTGACTCTGCCCAAAATTATGAGGTTATAAAGTAAAGGATCAAAAATGGGAAAAAATATTGTTAATCTGACAAAGTTATTGCTATATATAGTCTTTCCAGAAACTTCTTTTACCCAAGTTTTCCCCAAACTAGACCACACATGAGCTGCTAGGACTGAATTTTGGAAGGTAAACTAGTTGGAAGAACATTTTAAAAAGCCAAGATATTGAATTGGTCAAAGATCAAAATAGGTAACTTTTTATTGCTTGTTTAGCTTACACAATACAGTTTGTATTTGTATCAGGATTGTGGTTACTCCAAATAATTTTCCAACCAACTTTACAATTATCCTTATTTTCCTTTGCAATGAGAAATTGACTCTAGAGCATAATTTCAGAACCAGTCAGCCTTTAATTATCCACCAGGATAAGTTTGAAGCCAGAGAAATAACCATGTAACATAGTCTATGGAAAGTGAAGGGTAGTTAAATGAAAATACAGTTAATAAAAATATGATTTTTCAAAGAACAACATACATTTTCAATTTCACGATAGGAAACAGGGATTATAAATAGTTAAAAAACCTTTGTACCACTCAATCTTTTGTAGGAATAGCTAAAAAGATCAATTGGTTTTTCTTGGTTTTAATCTTTTTCCCTGCCACTGCCCATTCTTTTGTGGCGATTACACAAGTGATCTAAAGATGGGTAAAGACTGAAAAGATATGCAAAAGTGATGGGTAATGCCAGTGTTTAAGCTCTGGAAGTAAAGAGGAGTCATTTAAAAAGAAGGGAAAAGTAGGCCTCATGGCAATGTTATAATTAGAAATAATCTTCTTCACCCACACCTTTAGGATTTTTGTTTTATAAGCAATACCTATCCCTATGCATACTCCAACACCTGCATTATAGAGGTGCTGTTTCGTCCTCACTGGTGATTACACTTATTTTATACCAAGACTCCCACTGTTAAGTCTCCACAGTACTGTCAATCAGCTTACACACTTTGGATATTAACTAGTTAGTGGTGGTGTTAATGAAAGACAGCCAAACAGATTAGGCAAGCAGTCTGTGCATAAAGTCTACAAAGCAATTCAACGACCAAACCAAGAACACAAATTGCCTAATTCTTGGTCCAAAGTTGACTTGCTAGACCTAGATTCCTAAATAGGAAAATGGCTATACATAAATTCTCCCACCTAGATTGTTTGCAGACATAACTATGTACTTATTATCTGATTTTATATAAAAAATGGCAATAGAATTTGTAGGATTTAAAAGAGTGGGTAAAAAACAAAACAGAAGAGATGACTGCAGTTGCAGCTGATGATCACTACAGCCAGAGTTCAATGTCGGTGACCGCATAAGAAAGAGTGGAATATACAATTACCATTCCAAGAGAGATAATGGAACAGGAATGAGTTGGACATTCATTTCTATGTTAAGTATGAGTCCTAGCATCTCAGAACAGTTTCAGCCTACTACCAGGCTATCTATATATACAAGGCAAGGAGGGAGTTCTGAGAACCAAGAGATAGGAAGAGCCTTTAAAGAGAAAAAGAAAGTAAGCTTACACTTGATGCAAATACCTGTTTATGGTATAAACACAACTGTATATACACAAACTAACATATACGTTATATACTTTCTAAACATATATGTGAACAAGGACAGTAATAAAACAATATGAACCTCAAACACTATACTTTATTTTGACCTATTTTACCTGGGTGGGGAGGGTTTTTGAATATATACCTAGCCTGTATATTCATTTAGGGAATTCTAGGCTGTTAGGACAGGCCAACAAAAGTCTTATTTATAAAAGTCTTAAATTCACTGGGAGAAATGATAAAGGGGACTTTAGAACTAACTGATGGTTAGGCCACCAAGACACTGAGATGACTTTCAAAAAAAGAAAGATAAAGGCTGCCCTAACTTGGGGAGGAGGACCAGAGATCAAGGGCAGGGGCAGCAGAGTATCGAGGCATCACTAAGAATATAAAAAATGGACAAGTGACACATTTAAGTGTGAGCACCAGTGTTGGAAGACTAGTTTGATTCAGGGAGAAATGCTTTTCATCATGACTCAAGGTGGCGCCACTCAAAAGCCCTGTGTCCCAGGCCAGCTCCTGAGAGGATGTTTTGTAATTCTTGAAAGGAGGGGAAGGAAAGCTCACAGAGCAGAGTGGTAGGGAGCACTGTTGGAGGATTAGGGTCAATGCAGAGGCCACTCAGCAGCCTGGGCATGTAAATTTGGCTGAGAGAATTCTAATCTCTAGTAGGGAAGTCTCCTCCAATTGTGCCATTAGAGGGTGGGAGGTGAAAGAGGCAAGAGCTGTGTGACTAGCGAGTATGTATGACTGTGTGTGACAGGGGGTTGGGGGGCTGTCCCCACATGAGGAGGCCCAGCCAGAACACCAAAACTGGCTGGTGACTCAACTGCGATATACCTAGATTTCTCACCCAAATCCTGGTCTCCAAGGTTGGTATGACCTGGTGAAACAAGAGTTGCGCTGTCAAGTCCCTTCACACATAAATGATGTAACTGGGGGAAAAATGAGTACCACCTCTAAAGCTAAGGCTTGAAGCATCTTTCTGATACTATGCTTTAAAAGTCAAGCTTTAAATATGTTACAGCTCAGAAAACCATGTTAAGGAAGAATGCATGTGTGGAGGGACCAGGTCTTATGGAAGTCCCAAGTACTCCAGGTGTGCTTGTCCTGGGAAGAGCCTGGAAGGAGTGTTAGGTGTTACTCCAAGGGCCCAAGATCTGCAACCAACAGAAAGTTCCTGACAACTTCATTTTCTGTCCATGCAAACAAACAAAGGCTTTTATAATGTTGGCTTTCCTGAAATTCAGAAACATTTTAAGGAAATCATGGTGAAATTTGGCAACAACTGTGTCTATTTGCATCAGGGTGCTTTTAATTGTTAAAAGTCTAAGTAAATGAAACAGACAGCCAATAAAGACATTTAATAGGTTGTCTTACATCCTGCCAATCAAGAAAGTAAACATTCTTGCAAGCAAGTGCAACTAAATCAAATAAAGTGATTAAAACGAAAAAGACCAAACATAGCAGTCTGTACTTATTTTTTCAGGGATACCAACCTCTCCAAAATCTAACCTAGGCCTAGTTAGTTCTTCAAATTAGTGAATCAATCAGGATTTCATCTGATCAACCTCATGGTATTTAACACCCGAGTACAATCAATGTTGCACTAAGTTCCACAACTTACACATTTATTTGTATGAACTGCAGGAAACAACAGCTAACACAGTCCCTAGTAAGGATCAGCAGCAATTTTTTGGTTGGAAGACATTTAATCGGCTGAGGCTGTTACTATTCAAAACTTAGAATTATGTAAGAATTGTTAAATGTTGGGATCACTCTATAATCAATGCAACACACATCTCAAAACCTTCCTATTTCCCTCAAGACTAATATACAACTGCAGTCCAAATTCAAACGCAATTTTAAAGATTCTTTAAAACAAAAATAAAATCCCACAACTTGAAGTGTAATATTAGAGCAATATGATTAAAATCAGTCATCTAAGTAGATCTCATACGTGCTTCTTTTCTTTGCGTAGCTACTTTTTTTTTTTTTTTTAAAGTGGCTTAAGTTTCCAGTTTAGGAAAACTTCACAGGCAATAAATATTTTGCGAAGTGATAAATATTTCTGTTCTGGGTAAAACTAGTGAACTTCACGGCCATTTCAACATTGTCAGCTGCGGCCGTGGAAAAACATATTTGGAGGACAAGTTAACAGGTTTCTGAGGCTCAAGTTCGTTTAAAATACGTAACAAAAAGTCACCTTGGCATGGGTATTATAATTAAGAAATCAGCCGTGCGCCTCTCATTTTTGAGCTCCCTTAGATGTCGTAGATGCTCCCCAACGTTAGCAAGGGGTGTAGATGCCCCGGGGAATTTTTTTCTTTTCTTAACACCTTTCAAAAGCAGTTACCGGAGCAGGGCCAGAAGTTCCAGGGGCCGCAGCCCTCCGGCGCCGGCACACCTGGCCTGGCGCTTGCCGCGGGCGCCTGGGCTGCCGCGCGCGGAACCCGCCCGGGAGCTGTCAGTGGCTGCGGAGCCGCGGCGGCTCTGCGCGCCCGCAGCCGGGCCAGCTCCGGAGGCAGCGGCGGCCGCGGGGCTCGCGGGCCGGGATCTCACGGCATCCCGGGCCGGCCTCAGCGCCCTCGCCGCGGCCTAGCGCCGCGCGCCCGCCTCACCTGCGCGGCTGCGGCGCCTCTCCCGCCGCCGGTCGCTCTCGTAGAAGCCCAGCGTCTCCGTGTGCTGAGGCGCCGGCGGGGGCCCGCGGCCGCCGCTGCCGCCCGGCTGCTCCGCCTCGCCGCGGCCGTCCCGCTCCACGCCGTTCGCGCCGCCGCCGCCGCCTTCTCCCGGGGCGGTTGCGTCGCCGCCGCCCGCCATGTTCCGAGCACAACAAACTGTCCCCGCCGCCTCCCTCCAGCCTACGGCCCGGCCTCCGCCTCCGGCCGGCCCCCTCCCCGCCTCGCCCCGCCCCTCGCCGGAGCCCGGGCCGCCGCCATCCGCGGCCCGCCGGCCGGCGCGCACCATTGGCGTCAGCGGCGCGTGCGAGGCCGCCGCCGCCGCCACGGCCGCCGCCATCTTCTTCCGGCCCTCGCCGTGGCGGCCGGCGGCTTCCCGCGTCGCGGCGGGCTCGCCCGAGCGGGACACGGCGCCGGGCTCCATGCGGGCGGGCGGCGCGGCCGGGGAGAGCGGGCGCTGCCGGGACTCGGGTCCGGAACTCGGCGGGAGCGGGCCGGGCGCGGCGACGGCGACGGCGGCGGGCGGAGGGTCGGGCGCGGAGCCCCAGGGCGGCGGCTGCGGCGCCCGCTGCCTGCAGTCTGTGAGCTGCTCGGCCGCCCGCCCCGGGCCACTTTTGGAGGCTCGGTGTCCCGAGTGCGCCGGCGCCGCCCGCCCGGTCTTGGCACCGACCGCCGCCCGCGCGCTAGTGTGGCTCCAGCTCTTCTGCATATTTATGGTCGCCTGTCACATTCCCTGGCTTCTGGGTTTCCGATGACAGTTTCCAAAGCACTCGGGCAAGAAGGAGCTCGTGGGAGCTTCACAACAGGTGGGGGAACGGACGGAAAAGAACCGGGCAGCAGCGAGGTTGCTTTGCGCGTTTCGTGCGCCCACAGACATAATTAGACTCTTTCGGGATTAGGGTTAGGATATGGCACCCGGACGCCACAGTGCCCTTGCTCCATCACCCGGGCGACCGCTGTTTTGGAGCTGACCTCCTTTCCAGCTCTGGCGAGTGACTGCGCGAACGAGACCACCCGCCACAGAGGTCGTGGAAGCGAAGATGCTGGGAGAAGAGGCTGGAAACCTTTGCTCTCCGCTTCCCGCCTGATTGCTGCGCGCTCGTATTGGGGGGACGGGCACGTCGAGTCCTATTTGCGCGCTTCGGAACTCATTTTTGCCATTGATTACATTTTTGATTAGCAAGAGGGAGACTGATTCCTCCCTGAACGTTAATCTGTCTGGGAACTTCCCTTGTCCTAAACTTGAGCACCAGAGAGAAGCTATTAACAGGCCTGAATAGCTCGTGTTGCATCAGAGTCCCTGAGGGTTTGGTCCCCACTAGCCTGCTACCTAGTTGCAAACTCTCAGAGGGGGTTCTTGGGGCAGCAGAGTGAGGGCAGCCACTCGGCTGTCTGACCGCAGGGGCGGGAGGCAGCAGGGACCGAGATGGGCTAATAAGGCCCAGCAGTCGAACCGACTACGGCGGTGACAAGGAGGATCCAATGCAGCCTTGGGAACTTCCTTGTTCTCCTTTGGCAAATGGAGCGGTTCACAGGATTACATTTCTAAATAGTGCTGTGACCATCCTCCGTGAAATTCTCTGATTTGGTTGTGCTTGGTCAAAACTGAGGCTTAATCTAAAACAAATACTCTGGTCAAATCTACAGAATCTTTGAGAATTCAAAAGGCACCGAAAATTTTATGGCCTCTAAAGTTCCTTTCAGTTCAGATTCTATTATCCTCTGATCTTTTATAGTGTAAAATCATCCCCTTTCCATTATTTACTAACTGATTGTTAAGAAGGAAGTAGACTTTTGTTGCTTGTTCACTGTCGGTTCCCATTTACTGTCTCACCACATTCATTTGCTTATTGCCCTCCCACCTCCACCCCCTTAACAGGAGTTGGAAGGGAAGAAATCCCAAATTCTTGTTTCCCAGGCAGCCATTTGTAGGAATGGGTTACTCATTTTCTTTATCAGGTCTGGATAAAGTCGTGTTCCAAAGGCTATGCCAATCCCAATAGCAAAGAATGGAAGAGATCAGCTTTCTGCATTCAGGCTAGTGCTGAAGGCACTAGCAGGAAGAGCAAAGTGGAAATGTGGGTAAAACCCAGGGAGCCGGAATTCCTTTTCAATGGAGACTTACTGAAACTGCATTATTTTGTGTGATGTGTTGTGAAAATGCACAATTTCAAACAAACCCGTATTGAAGCCCAACATACCAAAAAAAGCTTTTAAAAATAATCACTAATAGAAATATTTTTTCAGTTAACACTATTCTTCCATTGTTTAAGTACAGATAAATGGATAGTAAATTAGCTCATTATATATGAAAAGTTGTCCCTGAGTTAATTCAACTTATTGCATACTATTCAGAATCTAGGTAAAGGTATTTTCAAAGTACGAATTCTCAATCTTGAAAGTATTAAGTTACAAATAAACTCAAGAAGTATTTACACAGCATAGAAGAACAACCCATTCTCTGAAGAAAATAAGAGGCATTTAAAAATGTCAATGTTCTTTATATCAGTTGTAAAAAAGATAGATTTATAGTATCACCATTAGGAAACAATATTTCAAAAAGCTTGGCAGTCCTCACCATTAACATCATTGTCAGTTGTTACAAGATAAAAAGCAAGATTTGCATGACAATGGGCTACAGCAATTCAACCTAAACATTTCAACACCCAATGTAATAGTGTTCTCTCAGCATGTCACTGAACTAGCTGCTAGTGAAAGAAATTGGTGGGAAATAATTTAAGTAGAGGAAAGTGATGAGTGAGTTTAAAAAGGGGAAAAAAAGCCCTTATATTTTCCATTTAAGATTTAATCTAAAGTGTCTTTCAAAAAAAATTTTTAAAAAGGAAAAAAGTTGATTGAATTAAGAAAATGTTAACAAAGAAGAGATTTGTATATTCAAAATTAAATTGCTGATATGCATAATTATAATATATAAATTCAATTAAGTTTGAAAAATTGCTACCTGTATTTTTTTTTAAAAAGATTTATTTATTTTTATTACATGTCTCCCCTCCCCCCCACTGCGGGGACACGTCGAGACTAGTCACTGCGCAGGCGCGGCTTTTCCCCCACTTGTGGGCGGCTTCTACTTCCATTCACAGCTGGCTCTCAGTTCGCGGGTGGCTGGCTGCGCTCCATTCGCGGGCGACCTACCCTGCCCGTGGCCGCTTTTGCCCTGTCCGTGGCAGCTTTTTGCCCTGCCCATGGCGGCGGCTCTGGCCCGCCCATGGCTGCCAATGGCGGCTTGCCATTCTCAAGGCGGTCTGCCCGCTAGGAGAGGTCCCCGGGAACCGAACCCGGGACCTCCCATGTGGTATGCCGGTGCCCTATCCACTGGGCTATCCAGCAGGCCCCTACCTGTATTCTTAATTAGCTGTATATGCTTGTACCTTCCGGTTATAATATCCACCATGTGGCTATTGTATTTGGAAAACTGCAAAATGAAAAATATTTTTTAAAGTGGCGTTTTGGTGAGTAGTATAATATACAAAATTTTAAAAAATTGCATAACTTCATATTTTTAGTAATTAAAAATATAATGTGATTTTGTGAGTGAACAAACTACCTTGAATCCATTGTGTATGAACCATGGATTCAAGCTCCAGAAAATTATCTTATCGAAGCCTATAGACTCTCACTGCTTAATGTCCAAACAAATTATTACATGAAATAAAAGTTTTAAAATAAGTGATGTTTTCCAGTTTGTGCATATGTATTCTTTTCTCCCCACAATAGCATGGTATAGTACAAAGAATGCTGAGTCTACAGTTACAAGCCCTGGGAATGATACTGTCTTTGCTGTGTAGTTAGTTGTGTGACCCTGGGAAGATAACTACTCTGACCCTCAGTGTTGGTATCTTTCATTGGTAAATGAGGGCAATACCTATCCTTTTTCTTTCCTCTTAGTTGTAACTCTGAATACTTCCTTTCATTTAGACAAAGTAGTTTTCACTTTTTAACCACAAATCAATTTATCTCCATAACACTTATAGTATATTGCCCCTAAACTATATTTGAATTCCCTGAATAATAAAAACATCAAGTACTTTGGGGACTTGAAAGACTCCTGCATTAAGAGAAGGCCTGGGCTCTCTGTGACCCTCCAACTGAGTAGTCTTTTGACTAAGGTAACACACATGACTTCTCTATAATTTTCTCAGCTGTAGAGTCCTGGGCTACAGAACCCTGGTGGTTTCTTCCAGCTCTGACATTTTGTGATAAAATGTATGCAAAAATAGCTAGAGATGACTACACTATCAAGATTTGTACCAAAGTATGATCTTTAGAGAGTTCTTTTGTAATTGAGCCTAAAATTTGCATACTGGAAATTCAAATGCTCTAACTTTATTGTTAACACATCAAAGGCATAATTTTAGTTTCTTAACTGTTAAAACCATTCAGAGAATTGGCTTAACAGGAATTTATTGGCTCATGGTTTCAGAGGCTAGAAGGTTTGCTGCCTCCCCCTTTGTTATCTTCTGGCTGGCCAGCAATCTTTGGAATGCCTTGGCTTTTCTGTCACATGGTGGCCCACGTGGCAGTGTCTTCTTTCTTTTCTGGGTTCCATTGACTTCCAGTTTCTGGCTGCTTCCCCTCATTTCTCTTCCAATTTCTTATAAAAACTTCAGCCATATTGGTTTAAGACTTGCTTTCATTCGGTTTGGGCCCACCTTAACTAATGACATATTTAAAGGTCCTATTTACAAACTGGTTCACACCCACGGGACCAGGGGTTGCGACCTAAATATGCTTTGTGTGGGGGACGAGATTCAGTCTGCAACAGATGTATAAGTCTTTTTACGATCCATGTATTAGTCCTTCATCCGTTCACATGAAGAGAACCAGTGGGTTTGGGGGAGTCTCCGACCTTTCTAGTCTCCCAGATTGTGGTCCTCATCCCAGGGTTTCTGCATTTTAAACGTTTTTCTCATATTGTATTAATGCATACCTAAGCCTAGCAAGACTGCTAGGGTGACATTTAGCAGGAACCAAAATGGTAGTTATGTGGCTACTGTTACAGAGTGAATTTGGGTAATGTGGACCCCAACCATGGAATAGAGTACAATTTTAATTGCATCTGTATTTCTCAGTTGAAAATTTATTTCAGCAGTACATGACTTCTGTTTTCTGAACCATAAATATGTCTAATTCATGAAATGTAGTACTTAATTTAATTCATTCACCATTTTGTCTTCAAAGAGAAAAGAGCTTTTAAAGAAAATCTAAACAGCTTTGCAACTGATGTTATAAAGAAATAAAGTGTACTGCACTATATTTATGTGGGTTTATTATATCTCTGGGTTTTAGTAATAATATTTTCTATCTTCAGCAATCATTTTTGGACTGATAGACATTATGTTTTATCCTCTCTGGGCTTTGTTCCATGGATTTCTAAAGGAGATCAACTCAGTTTGTTTCTGGAAGATGTAGCACAAACTGAATAATGTGCCTTTGATTCTAATATACCATTCACAACGTAACTAAAACAGTCACGAGCAAAATCTCATTTCTAAAAGCGCTTCTGTGGCACAAGAATATATGACTGAAAGCATTCTAAATAGAACCTTTTGAAAACTATATTTTGTTAGAAAAAAAGGAATGTTTTATAAAAGATATTCTGTTTTGAAGACCTAAAATTAGGTTATTTTTATGTAATAAAACTGTATGGACATAGGAGGTATGTGGAAATGCTGTATATTTTACATGATTTTTCTGTAAACCTACAACTTGTCTAATTTAAAATATTAAAAACTATGAATGTAAATCCATGAATTATTGGTTAAGACCTTTTTTCCATGGTTGGAATATGGGATCCATTTTGTTTTGGATTTAAAATCTCTGGAAAATTCCAAAATACTGATGAAAGGGACCAGGATAATGACTTAGCAAACTTTCCATTCCAGATTTCTCTCTCTGAGGAGAAAGTACATAGCTCATTTTTCATAATCAAGATAAAAATATAGACATGTCATGTTTAGAACAGTTTCAATCATTTAGTCAGTTAATTAACACAAATCTATTTTCAGAATGAACTCAGACTTTCCAGTAAATTTGTTGATAGCTGTCAAAATCCTTATTCATGATTCTAGCTCACTAAGGCTTTAATTTTAGAATTCACGAAGCAGAGGAGATTTTATGTACCATCTAGTGCATGTTGCTAGTCCTTTTGGATTTTGCCTTTCAGAGCTTCTTATTGTCCTGTTTTAATTATTCCCAGTCATGATTTTATAGATTTTTTTATGGCCACGTGTAACATAGCGGTTGGTAATCAGAAGATTCCACGTGTTATTTAGGATAAGTTTTTACTTTGTTCTAGTGTTCTAGTTCAACTTTCATGGATCAAGATAATAGTGGTTTTTCTCTTTACTTCTATGCCCTTGAAGTTCTTCTAGGCTACAATCATGCCGTCCTTCCCTTCATAATTAGCTTTCATTCTTCTAGTTAATCAGTGCTGCCATTCCAATATTTTTTCAATTTCTTTCTCCTTTTATTTCTGAGATTCTTGACAGTGAATGCACTCTGTAGGTCTTATAAAGATCTGTTACTAAGTGTTATCTCTTTCTATGCAAACCTAAGTAGTTCTCTTTTTGTCTTGATTACCAAAATTTATTGCACACACATAATAAATTTTCAAGTTCTCAATCCTCTTTGTAGAGTTCCTGCATTCCAGGGTTTGGGAAATTTGTGAATCTGATTTCAAAGCCTTAGGCTTTCCAAGGTGCTCTTTTCTATGCATCTATTATATTCTACTCCTCTTCTCAATATTCCAAGTTCATGCTTTTAGGTGAAATGCTTCTGTTGTTTCTGACATCTTCCGATTTATATTGACTTCAAATAATAAATGAACTTTTACCTGCTTGTTTTCTATATGGGTGTTTAACAAATACCATAACTTTGGTGTACAGTTTCATGGGAGAACAATACTGTGGATAATTTTTCAAAATAATAAAAAGGGAAACATGTATTTTGGCTTTAGCAAGCATTATTTTCTTGGGAAAGTTTTATCCTAATTATGCTTTGCCTAAGCTGATACTAGCATTAATTCACATTCGGCTGAGTATATGTCCACTGATGACAGATATATGATGGGGTTAAAATTTTGGCATGTACAATTCACACATAAATATTTAATTGCTAAAAAACCTGAGGCTAACTCTGATGCTGATCATTATTTATTACCTCTTAACTTTCACTCTGACCCTCCATCCATATACTATGTAATAATATCAACTGTATAAAAACCCGTTTGTAGTGCTGCAAACCACTTTTGAATATTCAATTTTAATATTGATTATGGTGCTGATATTTATGATCTGACCTGGATGTTGGCTAGATATCATTTTTCTACACAAAGCTATGTGCCATGCAATTTGATTTTATTTATACAAGCTTGATATGTACTCTTTCACAGTTTGTACTTTATCTTAGTGTAGCCAATGACATCAATCCCATTTTAAGTAATTAAAGGTCCAAAAATAAGTCAATTCCTTTGACTTTGGGCAACTTAATGTCCACTCCAAGTCTACCATTTGTTTCCCTCTAACATTTTAATAATGTTCCATAGAAAAAGCCTAATTGGTATGATCAGTTCCCTTCACTGGTGTTTTATGAACAGTATTTTGTTGCACGGATGCGTAGCTGGCTTTTGCCTTGTGAGTTTTCTTTGTATTAAGGGTATTTTTAAAAAGAATGCCTATCAGAAGGGGCTTTTTTTTCTCTGAGTATGTATTTTTTTAAAAAACTATAATTTCACAAATGGGCAATGTCTGTTAATCCTTCAGGGACCTATACAAACACACAGGTGGATTCACCCATGCAAACGTGGGTAAACGGATGGTTTTCTCAAAATAATCTTTTTAAAAATTTTAATCAATGCAAAGTGGGGAAAATATTTGTTTGGCACTAACCATAGAATTTAATCTCAAATAATGGTAGCAGGATAGAAAAAGCCTCCAGATGGAGAGCCAGCAGATGTAGTGGAAAAAGCGATAAACTTGGAGTCAGGAGACCTGGGGTAGGACTCTGTAGTCATGCAACCTGGGATAAACACTGGGCCTTGTGGCTGATTTGTGTAACATAGCATGGGCTAGATTGTCCTGAAGCTTCCCTTCAGCTTCAGAATTAGGTGATTTTAGGAGTCTTTTGGATTATTTTAGGTTGGAGCTCAATATTGGCTTGGGATTTTGTAATATTATTTTCCTCTGATGGACTCAAGTTCGCTATCCTTTTCTTTTTCTTCTTCAGGAGGTCCTAGGGGTTGAACCCAGGACTTCATATGTGGCCGGTAGGCTCTCAACCACTGAGCTACATCCACTCCCAAGTACCCAATTCTTAATCACACTATTTATCTTAAATCACCTACCTTCAATCAACAGGCTTTAATTTCTTGTTCAGCAAACGTTTGTTGACTGTTATGTGCCAGGCACTGTACAAAGTCCCGAAGTTACAAAGATAATTGAGATCCCCAAAGTAATCACATTGCAATGTGATAAGTACGACAATAGAGGAATGAATGAAGTGAAATGGTAGTTCAAAGGAGATTAATTACATCTGCTTAGCGAGAGCCAGGGACACTTAAAAGGAGGTGGCATCTGAATGGGTCTTGAAAAACATGTTTGCCTGGTTGAAAATGTGGCTGAGGAAGGCAACTGGGGGACACTTTACAAACCAATGGAGGGCATGTGCAAAGTGAGAAAGTTAGGAAAATGCCTGGTGTTTGAGCAGAACTTCAA
>PVKH010002155.1:0-27945 GCA_004027955.1 Chaetophractus vellerosus
TTCTCTTTCAGTAATAGTATTAATCTGGAGTCCATTTACTTTGGATGGAAGCTTTTCCTCATGAGGCACCTCTCATATTCTGAATCTCATGCTGAATGCCATGGTTGGATTATTGTCCCTACAGATTGATCAGTGAATTGGGAGGGAAGAAACATTGTTGATCATTCCCATTCATCCCAGCTCTCCAGCTGGAAATTTCTCTACTCAGTTTCACTGTTAAGGTCCTAAAGAGCAGTTCCTGCTTTTCAATGAGGCAGCTTCCTTAAGATATAATCAGTCAGGGGATTTTGGGGAATGATAGTCTGTAGCCTGCTCCTCCTCACTGAAGAAGGACATTTGTCCTGATCTAATATTGCCCCCCTTTGGAACAGACACTAGACTCTGAGTTGTGTTGTGGTGCAGAAAATGATTTTCCCAAGGAAATTGTAGAGGGTAGAAAAGGAGGTGGGGAAGGAAAGTTCAACTGGGCAGAACTTGAACACTTTATTCCCATGCAAAAAAAGAAGAAGAAATTTCTGACCTCCAGGAGCTATCAGCTAGGTCTTGGTGTTCTCCTGTTGAACATAAATAATTTCACAGAATGCTAACATCAAACAAAGCCATGCTTGTCTGTGATGGATCAAGGCAAAAACAACATCACTCTGTAACCATGTCTGAACACAGACAAAACAAAAACATTGTCCAGGTCACAAAAACCAAATATTCCCCTCTCCCAGCTAACCTAAGTGATTGCTCTGTATTTAACATATTCAGCTTTAGCTTCAATCAAGTCTTCCCTCCTCCTACAAATTATTTATTAAGGTACCCAATCATAAAATAACCTCCACTTCCTTACATCATCCAATCTGGAGCAAATCATCTCTTCCTCAAATTCTATCCCATATCATCTAACATGAACCAAATCTTACACAAACTCCTTTCAAACACACTTGTTATCAAGATCTTCTTCACTTCCCCATGGTGTTCATTCCCCTCGCTGTGGCTATATGGCTTGCACAACTACAGGTGTGTTCTTAGTAGTCATCAGTTCGAAGGCAATGACACCCATCTGTCTTCACCCTGGCATCTCAGATGGTTCTGAGTCAGTAAAGTGCTAGAAAATGTTTAACAATAGGTTCACACACATGCAAATCCTGATTTGTATTTTGTGGATTTCCATGGATAACTTAAAGACATTGGAGATTCAGTTGTCTATTAAAGTCCCTGAAATTCTAACAATCAGCTCTTGCCGGTCAGCATGATGGGATACAACACACTACTGCCTCCAGCCAATTTGTACTCATGTTTTTTTTGTTTTTGTTTTTTTTTTAGTTAGTTAGTTAGCTTGTTTTCACTTCCTCAAACCTCACTACCCTTCCAGTTTTACAGTTTTTCCAGAATCACTCTGGAGACAAGGAAGCAGCAACTCTTAATCCTCTCACAACAAATTAGGAAGCCTGGAATCTACTTGTTATTTAGGCAGCTATGTGCAGAAGAGTTTTCAAAATGAAAATTAGACATTGGCCTAAAATAATTTTTAAAATTTATTGACAATACTTAAAGGAAAGAATTTTGTGCTTAATGCAAAGTAACTTCTGCAGATAGATCTCATTTTTTTATGCTTTATCAAATGGCAGAAATCATCATGTGTGATATCTAAGGCAAATATTTTAAATTTATTTTGGCATTGTTTTCATTATACTATTTGAAAGCTGTTTTTAAAGGGAAATAATTTGCTCCTAAGACACATGCATAATGATACTTAAACGTCACATATAAAAGAGAAAGTTAATATTACCTGAAGCATTTATAATTTTAATGTTCAAATACAGCAAAACCTGAATGGAAATGTAAAACCTTTTACCACAAACTACTTTCCTTTAGGGCTCCTGAAGTATCAACATTGAAGACTTTGAAGGCAGACTGCCTGCTTTTGAAACTTGGCACACATACTAATTGGGTGACACTGGTAAATTTACAATACCTCTGTTCCTCAGCTTCCTGTTCTGTAAAGTGAGTGTGAAAATAATAAGAACTACCACATAGAGTTATGGTGAAGGCTAAATAACTTCATATATTTAAAATAATTTAAAAATGCCTAGTACATATTAGATGTTATAAACATGTAAATAATCTTATTATTTTATGATGAGCATACACTATAATTATTCATTCAAATAGATAAATTTAATATAACTAGTTATAATAAAGTGACAACCATAATTTTTAAGGGCAAGCTTATGCATATGGTATTATTAAAATTCCACTTATAAATGTGTACATTTTCAACATAGAAAATATTGGATATAATGAATTATAAGATAATATTCATAGAACCTTATTAACATTTCGTTATTTGGGAGAAAAAACTTATATTATTAAATATTTTAAAAAATACATAAAAGATTTTCATTTTTATGACTTTTATGACTTTTATTTATTTTTAAAAATATTTTTTGATATTTAATAGTTATCACTATTACTATAACTGAGACTTAATACTGGCATATTTTGTTTAAGTCAAAATGAAAGCTATTTAAAATTTTAAAAGTGTGAAATTACCCTTGCCCTTTGAAATGATAGTTTAATGGAAAGGTATGAAATTAAAAGGTGACTAACCATGTGTTAATTTTTCATATTTATAAGCTTAATCCAGTTGGTAGTTTAGAAATTCTTTCACAGATGTCAGAAATTGTTAAAGTTAGTATATTTTATTTGCAGAATGCAGAATATTCATTTACATAAAATTGGTTCATTCTAACACAGTGTATCTATAAAATATGTTTTTATAAAATATATTTAAAGTTACTAACCATCTTCTAGGAAAACTATTTGAGGGGAAACCTGGTAGCATTGCTGATATATTTGCCATGATTTGTATCAGCAGGGCCAAATCCACACTTTCAATTTGTTGATAGTAATTGAACCATGTTTAGAAGGAAAATATTATTATTACACAAAAATAAAGTGGAGTATTAAGATTCATTAGCAATCTATGTGAATGGATTAAACTGCATTCTTTTCCACTTCTCTATCCACGCAGATTTTGGAATATCTATTTTAAAGGGAACCATGTGCTGGTATTTTGTGAACCACTATTAAATTATTTTGATGATTACTTTGTTCAAACTTCTTAAAAATAAATTAGTCTGTAAGAGCATCATGTTAAAGGAGAAAATTTAAACAGTAAAAAATACCAAGACTCAAAAGAAGATTATAGATATATAATAGATAGACAAAAGGATCAATAGATAGGTAGGAAAAGAGTAAAGAAAAGGAAGTTAGTTTCCATTTAGCAATTTATAAGTAGAAAAATAACTTAAACAATTAATGTAGAATTTATTTCCTATGTAGAAAATTCCTTCAACAACAATCTGCAGTTAGTATGTTCACAAATGATTCAGTCTTTCTTTTTAATACCAAAATTAGTACTAGAGACAGTTAAAAATGTAGGTTTATCCTTACATTAGACCCAGGTTTTAAGTCAAATATATGATTTTCTGCTTCCAACACATTTTCTTCCAAAATTCTATTTAAATATTGTGATGCCACGTACACCTATGCTAAGCAATTTATCTTGACTATGGACCTTGTGAGGGACAGTCATATTAGAAATAAATTGCACCATCTGCCATAGCCACAGCTGATCAGCTCAGGGATGGACAATTTACTTAATGTCAGCCAGTCCATTCACACATGGGGAATTATCATTGAAGGGAACCGGTTTGAATAGCTTTGCCAAAACAATGACTAGCAGCGCCATTTGGAACCTTACTCTTAAAAATTTGAATGGATAAATATGGATAATGTTTCTATTTTAGTGGCATAAATTTAGCTTTAAATGTCATGAAGTAGAAAAAATGGTATGAGGAACACTAATGGTTATCAAAGAATTGACTAAGCCAGATTTAATGTAGCAGAAGCAGTAATATAAAGGAAACATACAGCAAGTGATTGTCATGTTAGTAGTCTGAAAATAAATATACAGATAGAAATAAACTACATATGAATAGGCATACAGTCATGTTAATGTTAGAGAGTACTAAGGAAAATATAAGCTTCTCAACACTAGCCTCCCCCCATACCCTTCCCTCCACACTGCTTGGATTTCTTTCTTTCCGCTTATCTTCACTAACATACAATATAATTTACTTATGTTTATATTATTTTTTTCTTACACTAAAATATAAGTTCCATGGAGGCAACTTTATTTGGCTGTTTGTTTCCACAAAACCCAGGATAGTATCTGACATATAATATATGCTCAGTAAATATTGTAAAGTTATTAAGTGGGGGAATGAATAACATTCTTATGTTGATAGCTCTAGACCTACTTTGCATTTATTTGTGCTTTTTTTGTTTGAAGAGGATTCATTTTAAGAATATTATTCAATTTAATAATTCTACATGGCTTCTTAAATACACACACAGACACACATACACATACAGTAGGCAACTGGTGTCCCCCAGAGAAAACAATTTCAAATTTTTAAATAAGATCTGTTTGTTATGATTACTCAGGTAACTAATTAATAATGAATTATAGTCTTGTTTTGTTACTTTTTAAAAATTAGAGCAGTTGTGGGTTTACAGAGCAATCATGCATAAAATACAGGATTCACATATACTACCCCACAACCAATCCTATAAATTGGTGTGGAACATTTGTGACAATTGATGATAGCTGTCACAACTGATAGCACATTTTAATAATTGTACTATTAGATGAAGTCCATGTATTAATTCAGAGTTTACTGTTTTTGTAGTGCAGTCCCCTGGATTTTTTAAAAATGATTTTTACCGTATATATGATCTAATATTTCACCTTTTATTCATATTTATATATGCATTTCAGAGCTCTTAGCTGTGTTCACAATATTGTGCTACCATCACCACCATCCATAACCAAAACATTTCCATCATTCCAAAGAGGAAGCCTTAACTTCCCATTTCCTATCTTCACCTTGTCCTCTGGTAACCTATAATCTAAACTGTGATGCTATGAGTTTGCTTATACAAATTGTATCAAATCTATGAGATCATACAATATTTGTACTTTTGTGTCTGGCGTATTTCACTCAACATGATGTCATCAAGGTTCATCCATGTTGTCACAGGTATCAGAAATTCATTCCCTTTTATGGCTACATAATATTCCATTGTGTGTATAGACCACATTTTATTTATCCATTCATCAGTGGAGGGATACTTGGGTTGCTTCCATCTTTTGGCAATCGTGATTAATGCAGCTATAAACATTGATAAGCAAACACCTGTTTGAGGCCCTGCTTTCAGTTAGTTTTGGGTATATACCTAGTTATGGGATTTCCAGGTCACATGGTAGTTCTCTACTTACCTTTCTGTGGAACTGCCAAACTGTCTTCCACAGTGGCTACACCATTTTACATTGCCACCAGCAAGGAATGAGTGTTCTTATTTCTCAGCATATTCTCCAATATTTAATTTCTGTTTGTTTATTTTTTTAAAAATATCACCCTTTGTAATGATTATGAAACTACACCTGATTGTAATTTTGATTTGCATTTCCCTGATAACTAATGATTTGGGGCAGCTTTTCATGTACTTTCTGGGCATTTACAGATCTTTGGAGAGATGCCTATCCATGTCTTTTGCCCGTTTTTAAATTGGGTTGTCTTCTTCTTGTGGTTAAATTGAAGGATCTCTTTATATACTCTGGATATTATTCCTTTATATGATATGTGGTTTCCAAATATTCTATCCCATTGTGTAGGTTGTCATTTTGATTTCATGATAAATTTATATGAGGCACTAAAGGTTTTTATTTTAATGAGGTTGCATTTGTCTATTTTTCCTTTTGATGCTTGTGCTTTCAGTGTAAAGTCTGAGAAACTCTTGCCTAATGCAAAGTCCTGAAGATGCTTCCATATGATTTATTCTAGGAGTTTGTTAGTTCTCATTCCTATGTTAAGGTCTTTGATCCATTTAAAGTTGTTTTTGTATTTGGCATGAGGTGGGGGTCTGCCTTCTTTTTGAACAGGGAGATTCAGTTTGTCCAGCAGCAATTGTTGAAGAGACTATTCTTTTCGAACTGAGCAGTTTTTGCCATGCTCTCAAAAATCAGTTGGCCATAAATGTGAGGGTTGATTTCTGAGCTCTCAATTCAATTCCATAAGTCTATGTATCTGTAGAGTGCAATGCCATTTTGATTATTGTGGCTTTGTTTTAAAATTGGGAAGTGTGAATCTTCCAACTTCACTCTTCTTTTCCAAGACGGCTTTAACTACTAAGGGTTCTTTAACATTCCATTTAAATTTGATGATTAACTTAAGTTTTCTTTGATTTCTTTTAGCAGTTTTATAGTTTTCAAAAATAATGCATCATTAGTTAGATTTATACCTAGATAGTAGATTCTGTTAGTTTCTATTGTAAATGGATTTTTTTTCTTGATTTCTTCTTCTAATTGTTCATTGTTTGTGTATAGAAACACGACTGATTTTTCAGTGTTGATCTTGTGGCATGCCACTTTGCTGAATTCATTTATTAGCTCTAGGAGCTTTGTTGTGGATTGTTTAGGATTTTCTGAATAAGGGATCATATCATCTTCAAATAGAGAATGTTTTACTTCTTCCTTTCTACTTTGCATGTCTTTTATTTCTTTTTCTTTCCTAATTTCTCTGGCAAGAACTTACAATACACGGTGGAATAATAGTTGTGGCAGTGGGCATCCTTGCCTTATTCCTGATCTTAGAGGGAAAATTTTCAGTCTTTCAAAATTAAGTAGGCAGTTACCTGTGGTCTTTTCATATGTGCCCTTTATCATCTTGAAGAAGTTTCCTTCTATGCTTAGTATTCTAAGATTTTTTTTTTATCAAGAAAGGGTGCTGTATTTTGTCAAATGCCTTTTATATAAATTCATATGGTCATGTAGTTTTTGTCTTCATTCTGTTAATGTGTGTATTACATTAATTGATTTTGTAATGGTCTGTTAATGTGTGTATTACATTAATTGATTTTGTAATGGTGAAAGACCTTGCATACCAGGGATAAATCCCACTTGTGCAAGGCATATAATTTCTTTAATTTGCTGTTAGACTATGTTTGCTAATATTTTGTTGAGGATTTTTGCATCTATATTCATAAGAGATACTAGACTTTAGTTTGCTTTTCTTGTGGTATCTTTATCTGGCTTCAGTATGAGGGTAATGTTGGCCTTGTAGAATGAGTTGGGGAATGTTTCCTCTTCTTCAATTTTTTTTGGAAAAGTTTCATCCGAGTTGGAGTTAAATCTTCTTGGAATGTTTAGTAGAATTCCACTGTGAATCCATCTGGTTCTGGGTTTTTCCTTTTTGGGAGGTTATTAATTACTGATTGATTCAATTACCAATATTGGTTTGTTGAGATTTTCAATTTCTTCTTGAGTCAATGTCAATACTTTGTTTCTAAGAATTTGTCCATTTCATGTAGATTATCTAATATACTGGTATTCAGTTGTTTAGATATCTTCTTATAGTCTTTTTTATTTTGACATGGTTGATAGTAATGGCCCCACTTCATTTCTGATTTTCACTATTTGTATCCTTTCTTTTTTTTGTTAGTCTAGCTATCGGTTTGTCAATTTTACTGATGTTTTCAAAGAGCTAACTTCTGGATTTTTTTATTCTCTGTATTGTTGTTTTGTGTTCTATTTAATTTATCTCTTCTCTAATCTTTTTTTCCTTCCTTCTGCACACTTTGGGTTTACTTTGCTCCTCCTTTTCTAATTCTTCCAGTTTTGAGTATAGGTCTCTGATTGAGCATTCTTCTTTTTTAATGTAAACATTTAGAGCTATAAATTTCCCTCTCATCACTGCCTTCACTGCATCCCATAAGTTTTGACATGTTTTAATTTCATTTTCCCTTACTTCAAGATATTTCCTAATTTTGTTTCTGATTTCCTCTTTTAACCATTGGTCATTAAAGAATGTGTTGTTTAGTTTGCACATATTTGTGAATTTTCCATTTCTCCTGTTACTGATTTCTAGCTATATTCTGTTGCAGTTGGAGAACATACATTGTATGATTCAATATTTTTGAATTTATTGGAACTTGTTTTGTGACCCAGCATATGGTCTGTCCTGGAGAAAGATTCATGTACACTCAAGAAGAATGTTGGGTGCAGTGTTCTATACATATCTGTTAAGTCTAGTTAGCTTAGTATATCGTTCAAGTCCTGTACTTCATTACTGATATTCTGACTAGATGTTATATCCATAATTGAAAGTAGTGTGTTAATGTTTCTTACTATTAATGTAGAAATGTCAATTTCTCTTTTCGAATCTGTCAATATTTGCTTCATATATTTGGGGACTCTTCTGTTCGGTGCATACATGTTTACAATGGTTGCATTTTCCTGTTGAATTATCCCATATGTCAGAATATAGTGACCATATTTGCCCTGTGTAACTGTTTCTGACTTAAAGTCTATTTTATCCTGTATTAGTACAGCTACCCTCTTTTGGTTACTACTTGCATCGTATATTTTTGTCATCCTTTCATCCTAGACCCCTACTTGTATCTTTATATATAAAGTGATTCCCTTGAAAACAGCATATAGTTAGGCCATTCTTTTATTTATTTTTTTTTATTTGAGAAGTTGTGAGTTTGCAAAACAATAATGCATATCATACAGGATTCCCATATATTATGTCACCACCAAATTGGGTCATTCTTCTTTATCCATTCTGCCAATCTCTGCCTTTTGACTAAAGAGTTTAATCCATTTAAATTTAAATTCACTTTCTTCTGCAATTTTGCAATTTAAACTTTGTTAAGTCTTGTAACTTTTCTGTCCCTCTATTCCTTTAATGCCTACTTTTATATTTATTTGGTTTTTCTGTTGTACCACGTTCAGTGCCTTCTCATACCTATCTGGATATATTTTTCATCTATTTTCCTTGTGGATACAATGGGGCTAAAATTTAACACCCTAAATCTATAACAATCACATTTGTTTGATACCAAATTAACTTCAATAGCATGCATACTTACTTTTCTTTTATCCCTCTGTCTCCCCACCATTTTTTGTACTTGTTATCATATCACTTACATGTTGCACGTTGCATGCCCCCCCCAAAAAAATTATGTATTTTAATGCATTTGCAGTTTGGCAAATGTATGGAGTAAGAAGTAGTATTACCCATGACAAACAATACCTTACAATAACACTGACGTTTATAATTAGCCAAATGGTTACCTTTATAGCACATCTTTATTTATGATACTTTGAACTACTGCTTAGTGTCCTTTGCTTTCAGTCTGAGGAACATCTTTTGCATTGCAGGTCTAGTGGTAATTAACTCCCTCAGCTTTTGTTTATCTGAGACTGTTTTAATGTCTCATAATTTTTGAAAGAGAATATCACTAGATATATAATTCTTGGTTGGCAATTGTTTTCTTTCATAACATTAACGATTTCAACACACTGCCTTCTTCCGTACGTGGTTTTTGATAAAATATCAGCAATCTAATTGAACTCCCATTTACATAACATGTTGCTTTCTCTTGCAGCTTTCAGAACTCTCCCTGTCCTCTGCATTCAATAGTGTGATCAGTATATGACAGGGTGTGTTTTTCTTCATGTTTATTCTGTTTGCTGTTCTCTGGGCTTCTTGGACGTTGCTAAGGTTGGGATGTTCTCTGTTGTTATTTTTATTACTATTACTCTGCTCTTTTCTCATTTTCTGCTACTATGGGGTTCCCATGATGTGTATTTTGATGCACTTGATGTTTTACCAAAGATATCTTAGGCTGCTATCTTCACTTTTAATACTTCTTTTTTCTTTTTTTCCTCAGCCTGACTCATTTTAAGCATCTTGTCCTCAAATTCACTGATTCTTTCTTCTGCCAGCTCCAATCCACTCTTGAAACCTTCCTGGGAAATTTTCATTTCAGTTATTGTGGTTGTTTTAGTTTACCAAATGGCTGCTGATCCAAACCCACAGAAATCTGTGGTATTTTTTTTAAGATTTGTTATTTATTTATTTATATATCCCCCCCTTGCTGCTTGTTCTTGCTGTGTTCATTTTTGCTTTTGCATTGTTCTGTGTCTGCTTGTCTCCCCCTGCTGCAGCATCCCGCTGAGTCAGCTCACTGCGTGGCAGCTTGCCTTGCTCATGGTGGTTTGCCTCTTTGAGGCGTCCTGCCTTCTTGTGGAGGCCCCGTGAACCGAACCTGGGGCCTCCCATGTGGTAAACCAGGGCTCTACCAATTGAGCCATAGCTGGTTCCCAGAAATCTGTGCTTTTATAATGGAGATATGTTTGGGGTAGAAGCTTCCAGTTCCAAGGCCATGAAATGTCCAAATCAAGGCATCAGTAGAGATGCTTTCTCACCAAAGTCAGTTACTATTGATACTGATATTGTTTCCACCTGCTGAAGCAAGATGGCTGCCAATCTCTGCAGAGATCTCTCCCTTCCCCTCTAGAATCTACCATCTCTTTAGAGCTAAGCTGTGAACAATCAAGCATAGAATTTGCCTCTTTCTGGGTCTCAGCTCATTGAGCTTCTTGGGAGCTTCTGTTTTCTTGCAGTCCTCTCTCTCACATGGCAGAATCAAACATGACAATTCCCATTTCTTGTCTGTCTGTGTCTCTCTATGTCTCTGAGTTTATATTAGACCCAGCAAGGGGATGAAGACTTAACCTGAGTCATGCCTTACTGATGTAGTACAATCCAAAGCCTAAGGTGATCTTATCAAGTAATCTAATCTAAGACCCCTCAACTGAATTTATGTAATCAAAGATATGACACCCAGAGCAATAGATTAGTTTACAATCATAATCATTCTGTTTTTGGGATTCATAAAACAATCTCAAACTGCCACACTCCACTCTCTGAATCCCAAAAATACATGTCTTTTCATGTGCAAAATACATTCATTACATCACAATATCCCAAAAGTCTTAAATCATTTCACTAGCAATGCCAAGTACAAAATCACATCAAAATCAGATATAGGAATACAGCTTGTCTTGGAGCAAAAGTCCTCTCTGGCTGTAAGCATGTGAATCTTAGAAAGCACATTATCTGCTTCCAATATACAAAGGAGGGAAATACATAGGATAAACATTTGCATTACCGTAGGGAGAAATTGGGAAGGAAAACAGGTGTCATGTATCCCAAACAGTTGTGAAAACCTGCAGGGCTTTCCATTAGTTTCAAAGTCTGAGAGCTTTCCTAGAATGATGCCTTCTTTTCCTTGGGGCCTTATTGAGACACACCCTTTCCACAGGCTTGCCCAATGGCCATTCTTTCAATTCCACCCCCTTCAAGCACTTGTGTGGCAACCAAGCTCCAGACCTCACCCCTCAAGGAATTTGGGGTGATAGTCGCACTTTTCCCAATCTCTGGGGGACAGTCTCAACCCACTTTTTACAGTTAGGTGGTGGCAACATTCAACTTAATCTTTGGCATATAAGCCCAATCACCTCAGAACAATGGAATGGTGGCCTGATTCTTCTTAACCTATGGGGATCAGGCCCCACCACCTCATATCAGTGGAGTGATGACCTTACTCACCAAAGTCAGCTACTGTTGATATTGTTGCCCACACCATGGCAAAGAAGGTGACTCCCAATCTTTGCCAAGGTCTCAGCCTTCCCCTCCAGGCTCACCAACTCCTCTTGAGCTGCACTGTGGGCTCAGCCTTTTGGAGCTTCATGCTTAAGTGATCCTCTTTCTTATATGTCAGGATAAAACATGGCGGTTTCCTTTTTCTGAGTCTTTCTCTCTCTGTGTTTTTATTTATGTCAGACCCAGCAAGGGGTGGAGACTCAATCTGAATCAAGCCTCATTGACTTATTCCAGTTAAAAGCCCTAAAGCAATCTTCTCATGTAATCTAACCACAGACCCCTCAGCTGAACTTAATGCAATTAAAGGGTGCCAATCCCAGAAGAGTAGATTAGTTTACAAATATAATCTTTCTCTTTTTGTGAGTCATAAAATAATCTCAAAATGTCACAGCTATCTTCAACTCTAGTAGTTTTGTTTGGTTTCTTTTTAAAATGTCTTTCTCTTTATTGAGACTCTCATATTGCTCATTCATTATTTTCCTGATAGCATTTAGTTCTTTCTCTGTATTTTCCTTGATGTTGTTGAGCATTTTTTAAGATCATTTTTAAAGGCTTTTTTAAGATGTCCATATTCTCTTCTTCTTCAGTGGTTTTTCTGTATTTTTATACTGTTTTTTTTTTTAATGGGCCATCATTTCCTCTTTATTTCTCTTGCACTCTTCTGTTGCATACTGTATTATTTACTATTTCAAAATGTTATCTTTTGGATTTATTCCCTGAAATGTCTTATTCCTGGTTTTCTAAGCAGCTAATGATGATACAGTGTTTCCTGAGCTTCAACCATCCTATCTGGAAGGTCTGTCCAAGGGTTTTCCCAATGTCTGTGGGCCTCTGACACTTAGAAGTTCTTTCATGAATTCATAAAAGAAAAAGATTATGTTTTTTAACTTATTTATTCCTGTGGAGTGAGATCCTTTTGATTGGACTATGTAAGTGAAGTGTGACTCAGGTTGAATCTCCACCCTCTCCTCCAATTGTAAACGGAGACATAGAGGACCGAGAGAAAAAGGAAGCTGCCATATTTGATCCAGCCTTGTGAGAGAAAGGATTCCACTAAAAGACAATGCTAAAATATATATGCTGTGTCTTGCTAGTGATGCCTATTAATTAATTTATTTATTTATTGCTGGACATCTAGAAAACTTTGTTCATACAAATTTGGCCCAAAACCTTAATTTGGGGTCAAAGGCTAGAAAGACCTTTATTACTGATCATAATCTGATGGGGAAGAAAAGAGCTCATCAGAGGAAATGATGGGATTTTACAAACTCCTACAAGTATTCTTTATTTTCAACTTCATATTTTAGGATTTGTTGCTATAGGGCTCCTGAATACATTCTTCAAGTGTTGATTAAATAACATAGAATTCTCTTATGACATACCTATTTCTATCTCATACCATAGTTATTTATGTATACCAATTAATATATTGATATATTGGAAAGTCATGCTCACCTTCTTTAATTAACTTACTGATAATTTAAAAATAAAATATTAATCATTCAAAATATAAATATATAACTCAGTAATGTGCAGAGAATTAAAAATACAATGAAATTTAAAGTTAATAAAGGCCTAGAGTCATAATATTGGGTTGGAGATTAAGAAGAAATATCATTCAATTTTAAGAAAGTAAGTCTGGAAGAGATATCTGTATTTTTTATAACAGGTTTATATTCAGAAATATTTTTGATAGGAGAATAATTAAACTTTTAGTAAATGATAAAAACCATTAAGTGAAGCTTGTTAGGTATTTATCAATATATCACAGCAGTTCAATTTTTTTATTTTAATTTTTTAAAGTATGCAGTTATAGGCCCAGTTCATTCACTTATGCAAAAATAAAATTGTTTGTTTTTGCCTAACATTTAACTATCATTCGTCTATTATTTATCAGTAGGGATTGGCAAGTATAATCACAAACTCAAAAACTTAGAGTCCTACTATTCTGATGAGGTTACTTAAAATCGTAGGTGTATGTTGATGAGTATGAATTACTTCTTGCTTCATCTATTCCACTAAAAAAAATGAGATATACCAAAAGGAAAAAAGCTAAATAACTCAAAGGCATCCTTAGTTTCATTTCAAAGAATGCCACAGAAATTAAACATGATCCAGTTAAAATACTAAGGGAATTTTTTGAACCATTATTTCATTTCTACTCAAAAGCTTTACAATCTTTTCAAACTTGTGAGTTCATTGAACTCAATGTCCTTTATCAACACGGTAAGATTTTAAATTGCCTAGCCAGAATGAATCTAAAATTTCATAAATAGTTGGGAAAAAATCAAGGTTGTTTTTCTTTTCCCCTACAGTTTCAAATTCAGATTGTTTAGATGTCCCTGAATCAAGTTTATGATTTTGTAAACTTCGAGATTATTGAGTTGGTTTTCTCAATGCCTTTAAATCCAAATACATTCAAATTTATCCATCCCTCCTGCTCTTTTTTCCTTCCTCCTTCTATCCATCCATGTAATATGCTTGTGCTTACTTCCTGCCAGTCACTGATTATATACTAAGTCAGCATCTAAGGAAATACTTAAAATTAATTCCATAACCCTGGCATCAGACTGACTGAATTCAACTAAATTCCATATACTGGTTTAAGTTCTTTCATATATGCTTTAAAACTGTATATTTCAGTAATCATTTAAATAGTGTGTATCCGCTTTTAAGACACAGGTTGAATGTTAGCAAAAATGTTCCAGAGGTATCTTGTCACCATATTCACGTTTATCCATTTGGCCAAAGAAAGTCTTAGCGCTTTGCATATATGGGCATTATGTGAAAATGATTGATAAATGTTATTCCAATAGTGAAACCATTATATGTAATATAAATTAGCATACACTTTTAGTCAAAATTTTGTTATTATCTTAAAAAATATGTAAAACATCTATAACTTGACTCAACAAAATTACTTGAATTTGTTAATATATATGTCAAAATATTACTAATGTAATTAATTTTGAAAAGGCAAAAACTTGGAAAAATACTTAAATATGGATAAAAATAGATGGTTGGTTATAGTATGGAATAACAATAAAGAAGATAGGTATGATTTAATTTAAAAAGACTTAGATAGATGTATTCATAGATAGATAATTATATTGATATAAATATAAAATATGTTTAAAATATTCAAAGTAAATAAAAGCAAATTTCAAATGGGTTTTAAAGAAACAGTATAATGAATAATTATTTATGTGTATGTATATACATATGTATATACTATAAAATATATATTTATGCATATATATGTGCGTACATATCTCCATTTATGTAGATTTAGATATATTTACTTTCCCAGAATGAAACAAAAGATATTATTGTTAGTGATTTTCTCTGAGGAATGGGATTAGCAATTAAAAGTCTCATGGAAACTTTACATCAATGGGATCAATAGATTTAAACAAAGAAATGAATAATTACATTTTGTATAATAATTAACTTATATAATAAAATTTAACTTCTCCAATTACTATCTGAGCACAGAATTCTCTCTTGTAATTTATTCATATGTAAAAATGACAATAAAAATAAATCTTTTTTCATAGAGTTGTTTTGGAAAGAAATACAGTTGTTTATGCATATATACACATACACAGAAGATAACCAAGGTCAGGGTCAATGCAAATGTTCCATAAATATTGGTGATAAATGCAGAGGTTTTTATGCATATGCATCAAAATGGTTAGACATAATGAATCTGGAAGCTTTCCTTGCATTCATAAAATTTTCTTTATAAAAGAAATGTAAAACAAGGGCTACAGGGATAATTATAATAATAGTTTTGAGAAGATTTTAAAACTGCAAATCTTAATCTAAATCTTTTATTTTAAATATTTATCAATTGAGATATATGAGAATTAAATTACCTTACGCCTTCTTTAAACAGCTAGACAATGAGTTAGAAATGAGGACTCCTGGGCCCTAAACCATCTATAACATTATTCCAACACAAGTATTTAGGGTGTGGTTGCTTCATTCTAGTTTGATATTCTGTCCCTTAGAGGTATTTAAGGGGAAAATTGTTAATATTCATTGGATAGAGTTTTAACTCATTGAAAGTTTTTAAAATTGTATTTTATTGAAATTCTTACCTTATTTGTAATTGCATGAATGTTGATTTTTCAATAATCCTAGAATTCACTCAGCATATTTGAGGATACTGTCCCTTTGTTTAAGTAGTATGCTTAACATTCTGTTTCTTTCAGAGCAGAAAATATAATTCTCTGGTTTTCATATATGTAGTAATAGTGTATTAAACTTTATACATTTCCCTTCAGATTCAGACTATTTGAGGGCAAAAAAAGTCAATTAAAGAAGATAAGTATGCATTTTTGTAGTGAAATAAGTCTAAAAATAAACTTTTTTAGCAATAATATAATCTTTATAATAATGAAGAAAATTTCAAAGAGAACCTCAGTGATTTGTGTTTTTTAAAATTCTTAAATGTTTTTAAAATTCAATTCTGATACCAAATCAGATAATTTTGGTTCCTCTAGCATTCTGTTTATTAAATTTTCCTGGCCGTCTCCATTTAGGAAAAAATACTGTCTATTTAAAACAATGGGTATCCAAGGATGTTTTTGCCAACTGTTTTCACATGTTTCCTCAGTTTACTTCATCATGTGACAAAAGATAAGCTAGAATGAATTAAAGAGTAATATATATTTTTGGCCAATGTAAATTTAAGGTAATTACAGACAGTTTTTTACATGTTTATATTGGATAGAACAATGAATATTTTAAGGGAAAGGTGTTGCAGAAAATGTTCTGGAGTGCTATTTATTATTATCTTTTGATAAATAGAGACTTTAAGCACACAAACAAGAGTTTTTCAAAGATTTCTAAGATTTATGCAAAGTACACATTCATTTGCTATGTTATATTGAAATTAGTCCATCTATATAAAAAGACAATTCAGTCAATGAAGATATTGACAGTCCAAAACAGTGCTTTTTAAGTAGAGTTTATATGTTATTGATGCTTTTATTGATGTTAAGAGGAAGAGTTAGACAGGAATATTAAGTGATGGCACCTATAGTGTAGAAAAAATCTGTCAATAGAAACTTTTATTTTTTATTATTCAGCCTAACGTTCTGTAAACTGATAAACTGACATTATAAGAAACTATTGGTAATGTGTTTGCATCTTTTCCACAATTTGAGTTTTTTATAGGTATTCTGTAGAAATTTCTCATATAGCCAAAGGTAGTTCATAGTCCATATCATAAAAATTAGACATGTAAAATTGCATTTGATAAGCATAAATAATTTACAATTTTTTTCATATAAAATTTTTTCTGAAATGAATAACTTTGTATTTTCACTTTTTAAATACATTTTCTCTTTTCAAATATACTGAAAAACTGAATTGCATTAATATCCAGCTAGAAGATATTTTAAGAAGGCATAGGAATAATTGATTTGCATTTTATTAAAATCAGTCATAGATTTTAAAATATTGCATCTTGATTCTTTACTAAAAGCATCATTTTTTATAAACAGCAAAGGATAATGATTTTTTTCAACACGATCATAGTGAATTATTTGAAATACTTTTGCTTATGAAAATTAGTTTTTTGTTGTGTATGAAGCATTTCAGTCTTTATTATTCAAAATACATACTTAGCTGGATTGGATAAAATCCAGAAAAGTAAATGAAATCATCTGTATTTGGGCATCAATGTTTACTTATAAGCAGCTAATTATAGAGAACTCATATTACCTTGTGTTTCTATAAGCAAAAAACTCAACCAAACTAGTTCCTTACTCTTACTCTTACTCTTACCATTGGATACTGTCTCCAGAATTAGGCAGATGACTGAATAATTTCATTATATAAAACTTATAGTCTAAATAAGATGCAGTTGCTGGTGTTGCCTCCAAACTTCATACAATTTTCTACATCATGAAATATTTTGGGGGAGGGGTTGCTTATGTGCAAATTATTTGTGCTGGATAAAGTTTAAAATTTCAGAGTCATTTGCTAGCTTTGTAACTATCACTTTGAATCTCTGAAAATAATTTCTCTCATTTGCAACACTGGAATAACAATATCTACTTGTTAAGTTTTTTAGAAGATTATTGAAAAATATTTACCAGGAATACAATGGACAGATAATAAGTGGTATCTGTAACACATTTAATTTTTATCTGTTCCAGATATGAAATGTTTCCTGTCCATTAAAAAAATCATGTTGCTAATTCAATGCAGAAATGGTTTTATACGTATTGGTCCAACAGATTGCTTTTGAAACCATCTAATTGTTCCTCAGTGATTATAAAATCGGTACTACAACTCAATTGTAAATAGCTCTTAGATAATTAATTTATACTTTGATTTGATGTAAACATTTCCTTCTAAAGGTATTAGATATACTAAAGGCATTAAACATCAGGATTTCTTTTTCACTTGGAAAATATTTTACATTTTCAAATATTCACTTTCACATATCTTTCTTACAATCTTGGTAGATAAATTATTTCTAATTTTGGACCATGAATTTTAGAAAAGAATGGAATTTTCCTTATTTTATCAAGATAGAAACTAATAATGTAAATATGTCTTAGAGAACTTAGTACTGCTTTCCTTTTACAAAACCTGTGCCTCAAACTCAATTGAGGATTTTTTTTAAGAATTATTTCTATTTATTTATATATCCGCCCCCCCTTGCTGTTTGTGCTTGCTGTGTTCATTTGCTTTTTCATTTCTCTGTGTCTGCTTGTCTCCCCCTGTTGCGGCATCCCGCTGAGTCAGTTTACCAGGCAGTGGCTTGCCTGCTGGTGGCGGCTTGCCTTCTCCAGGAGGCCCCGGGAACCAAACCCAGGGCCTCCCACGTGGTAAACCAGAGCCCTACCAATTGAGCCACAGCTGGTTCCCTCAGTTGAGGACTGATACATAAACTATGTAATCATCATCAAAAACTACTCATGAGCCTTTCTACTAGAAGATATTTTCAAGGCAGAAAGTTGATCAAAGTAGTTATTTTCCCAGGATTCTAACAAAAGCAACATCAAATAACTTTGCTTTTCTGTTTTTCTTGCATGCTTTGAACTAGAAGGATATATACTGACTGAGGTTTTGTGTCCTGAAGTAAAATTATGGGTCTTTCTTCCAGAACAAATTTGAAGGAACTTATGAATAGTTGAAGAAAACATAGATGAAAGAATTTTTCTTGCTTCTCAACTTAGTAATCTTGAATTTTTATAGCTCAAGCCAGATAATCAAAACACAGACTAGTTTATTTATATTGATAGGTTATAAATTAAATGCTTATTCAAGAATTGTGAGTTTCTCACAAAATAAAATAATTTTTTTTTTAGGTATGTAGCACATTATAGCAAAGACCCAACAATAAAGGGCACTGAGGTTTAAAAATAAATTGGAAATATCCCAGAGATTATTGGAATTTTTCATTTAATGTGTTATATGTGAAGAAATGTCTTCTTAGCATTTTATTTTACTTTGTTTTAATATAGTCGGTTATTTGATCTAAGAAATTATGTGACTATGGCAAGCTACTGCTGAAATTATTTTTATGAATATTTTTATGATTATATCATTACTTATATTATGCATATTACTTATTATTTATATGTGTACCATTATTTATATTATTGATATTTATTATAAATACCAGCTGCTTTTATGAGAGATATAAAAGAAATTTTGTTTTCTTGATAATACAGAGTTGGAAAGAGTCAAAACAGGCTTACTGGGTTCGGTATCATATTCCATGAAAATTTTTAAGTACTGGGATAACAATAGCCAACAATTAAACTTGATTCTTTATGCATCTCTTTTTTGTGAAAAAGCTTGAAACCATTTCTCCTTAAATATGTGGTAAGTTACATGATGGAACAAAGACAGATGGTTGATAGAGTTCTAAATAATATGCAACAGGGATGAGAGAAGACAGGAGAGCTTGTTCATTTCTTATTCTAATTCCCAAATGTAGTCACTTATTTAGGCATGTAGTGTGGTGGTCATAGAAATATGTAATAAAAAATGTGTTGAAAGTGACATTAACTTGAAACTGTCAAGCGATTATCCTCATGTAGAAAGCTATGCAAGCATTAGTTTTGGCTAGAACATATTATCAAACATATTGTACTCCTAAAACTTCTCTTTCAAATTTATTTACAGCCTTTCCAAGTAAACGTCAAAATTTTCCATGAACATATAATATTGTCATTCACATAGTAACCTATAGTAGAAAATTAACTGCCTATTTCTGTGATAAATTTGATGACTGACTAGATGAGGATCTGTCAGGAGTTCAGTAATAGGACAAGTATATGAATTTATTTTCAAACTCATAATCTATAGAATTAAACAACACTAACCAAGGTCCTACAATTCAGGTGAAGGTCTTTGCTCTCAGTAAATTTTATCATGACTCTTTAATTTTCATGTCTTTTTCTTTTACAGAAACTTGTCTTAACATTTTTTTTATTGTGTACATAAAATAATTTTCTATATTTCTGAGGAATTAGTATTTGGAAACCTATGACCAAGGAAATGTCCATTTGATTATTATAGTGACATATTGGTTGTTTATTAAAAGATAGCATTTGACATTTCCACTTTTATTTATTTATTATTTCTGACAGGTTAAAATGCAGATACTGAAAAAGTAATTGATTGATTTATCCATTCCTTCATTATTCATTCAAGAATGAAAGTTGTTCTAGGTGCTTGAGGTACAAATGTGAACAGAATGGACACAAATTTATCCAAACTTGTAACTTACATTTTAGAATAAGGAAAGAGACAATAAACTAGTACACAAGGAATTATGTATTATGTGAGGGTGTTAAGGGCTGAAGAGGTAAAGAGTATAGAGGCTTTCTGACAGAGGTGGTAAGAGTTATTGTTTTATTTCTAGTGACTATGGAAAGCAGCATATTTGAGGAGATTAAGTGGGAGTTACCCATGGATGAAGCCTGGGGAAGACTATTTCATGATGAAAAAGCAAGTTAAAGGACTCAGGCTAAGATCGGAAAAACCGTAATGAATTCAGTGTGTCTGGAACAGAGTGAACATGGGCGATAATGGTAGGAGATGAAAGTCAGAGAGATAGTGGTGGCCAAATCACGTTGGATGTGTAGGACATGGTAAGGATATGGATTTTACTTTGAAAAAGATATATTGCTACTGGAGAGTTTAAGCTGTAGCATGAAAAGATCTGACTATTTTTAAAGTATCACTCTGCTATATTTTAAATGAGCATTGGTGTGGCAGGAACAGAATCATGAAAAACAGTTAGACAGCTATTGTAAAATTCTATGAAAGACTTGTTAGTGATTTGGGGTGTGAAGTAGGTAGATTATGGCTGTATTTACAGGATTTGGTCTATATCAGATGTGTAAATATACAAGAAAGATGAGAGTCACACATAATCCCAAGATTGTTGGTCTGAGAACTAAAGAGTTGGCCTTGCCATTTCTTAGAAATGTAAAATTAATGGATTTTAGGTTTGAAGGAAGAGAAATAAGCAGTTTGGCTTTGGACGTGTCAATGGTTGGATGCCTGTGATGTAGCATGCAATGGACTGTCAAGCCAGCTTTGGAGGAATTCAGTCTAGAGTCTAGGGGAGAGGTACATGCTGTGGATATAATTTATTTTTCATCAATGTAATTAGATGCTATTTAAAGCATGTGACCTAATGAGGCCATGTGGAGAGTTAGTGGAAATGTTTAAAAGAAGAGATACAAGGATCATTTCTTGGGACCTACAAAAATTAAAAATTAAAAATTAAAAATTAAAAATTAAAAATGAAAAAAGGAAAGCAGGAAATGATAAGAACTATCCCCAGAAACTAAGAAGAATTAGCTAGAGTGTTTGGAGGAGAAATAAAAGAAATATCTTTTGGGTAACTGAGCCACATTTTGCATTAATAGGAGGATTAAATGCCCTGTGTTACAATGTCTTTGCATTTAAAAGGAGCTAATGTGAAAATAGTCCAAGAGAATGCTATGAAAACCCATGTTCACAGGAAAATGAGAGATCCCTTAATTTTGTCTTTAGAATACATGTTGCCTTATTTCAATTAATTATGATTTGAGGAAAATTCTCTAAAACTATTCTTATATAATGTGAAGTAGTTAAGCTAAAAGACTGTAATGAGGGGCTAATTAGCAACTTACAGCATAAAAATGAAGGCTTAAATACAAAATATTTAAAAACAGGAAGGGGAACAGATATGGCTCAAGTGGTGGGAGGTCCCCAATTTGGTCCCTGGTGCCTCCTGAAAACAAAAATAAACAACAAGCAAAACAAAGGCAAAAAAAAAAAAAACAAAACTGAAGGAAGCTGATGTGGCTCAGTAGTTGAGTGCCAGCTTTCCACAGGAGAATGGGGGATGTGTGATGGTAACTGCTGCTCAGAGAGAGAAATTTACTGGAATTTACCTTAATATGTCAGTCTCTTCCTTTTGTTTTTCCTATATGCTGTAGGAAAGAAGTGGATGTGTTCTACTGGATACCAGTAGTTCTATATAGTTGATTCAGATATTTCCTGCATGTTTAATAGTTGTTCTAGTAGAGGGACTGATTCCTGGAAATTCTTACTCTTCCTTCTTCCCACCTCAACAATCTGTATATTTGTTTTGAATCATTTTAGCTTTGTCCAAATGTTATAGAGAATATTATTATTTTTATTATGTAGCAAGAAATGAGGCACATTGCTACTGGCCTTCTGTGGATTGTAGTTCCAATGTCAGTTCAGTTTATTTTAACTTTCCAGTGCTATTCAGATCTGTCCTGTGTATCCATCATGCTAGACTGAGTCCTGAGTAACAGTATATCAGTTAGTTCAGTTGGGAACTCTGGATAGGATCAGATCCACACATACATGCACAGATTTAGAATGCATCACCTTCTCACTTTCTCGCTTTCCCTCTCCACAATATACCCCATGTTTTTCAGTTCCTTGCTGCTCCACTTTCTTGTCTTACATCAAGAAAGCTGGGGCTTTGGTTATACCATTCTGCTGTGCAGTTCCACAGCTGCACATCTTTTGAGATCAAGCAACTAGAGTACAGATAGTGGGAAAAAAGCGGATTGGCTCCATCCTCCTAAGTTTGCAGCTCCACAGAACATAGAGGAAGCAACTCCTTCCTCATAATTTGGGTTTATGTGGGCTCCTATTACTAGTATCAGCTGATGTTGCCATGGAAAGCTTGAACTGCAAGCATGGAGCATGGAGAACAGAGAAAAGGAAAGGAAAAAAGCATGATATTTCCACACTTACCCTCAACTTTATGTGTTCCTTTTCTTATGCTACAAGCCAAAATGAGGTTTCTTCTTGAACTCTCCCTGTCTGTGCTTTATTGATCACTTCCTGGGTTCCTGTGTCATGGTTTAAGCTGAGGCTTACCAGGGGCAATAAAAATAGTAAACTCACCACAGGTTTAGTTTTAATTCAATTCTCTTATTTTCTTCTCATTTGCCTGCTATTTGCTTTCAGAGTTCAAAAATACCTGTTCCATAGATTTTATCCAGATTGTATAACTGGTTCATATATTCTGTCCAGGTTGTTTATTGTATTCTAAAAGGTCTAAGCCTAGTTTCATTTTCTTTTTTTGGCATATGGGCATTAATAAAGCGAATTAAAAAATGCTCAATATCATATGTCATTAGGTAATTGCAAATTAAAACAACATTCCACAACCAATAGAATGGCTAAAATCCTAAAAGCTGACAATACCAATTGCTGATAAGTATGTGGAGTTACAAGAACTCTTATTCTTTTCTGGGAGGAATGAAAAATCGTACATTCAATTTGGAAGACAGTCTGGCAGTCTCTTACAAAGAACACTTTCTAACCATATGATACAGCAATAATACTCTTAAATATTAAAGAAACTAATTTAAAAATTTATGTTCAAAAGAAAACCCTATATGTGAAAAAAATTAGTAGCTTATTTCATAATTGCCATAACTGGAAGTAACCAAGATATCCTTTAATAGGTGAATGAATAAACAAACTGTGATATTCTGTACAATGAAATATGATTCGGTTATAAAAAGAAATGAGATTTCAAGCACAATGAGAAATGGAGAAATCTTAAATGCATCACTTTGGAACTGAATGGACTCTGAAAGACTAAAAGGAAAACCCTGTACTTAACTTTGGTTGATAAATTTGTTACTCATGGTGGCATAGGTCAACAATTATGATACTGCTATGCATCTATACTGGAAATGAGCAATTAAATAAATGCATGATACAATGGAAGATAGATTTATCATTGTAGAAATGGGAGGTTACAGATAAACAAGGGGAAGAGACCAGAATGATTCATGTGGTAATGGATTAAAGGAAGATACATCTATATGAACTCATATTTAGGTTAATATCAACACAGATGGTTACATGTAAAAACATGTATAGATATGTGTTTATACTTATATTAGTATACACACATATATTCCCTTGCTCTGCAAGGTGAACTGACCAAAAAAAAATGACACCTCGGTATCATTGAGCACACCTATTTCCCAGATGTTGGTTGCTAATTCCATTTTTCAGTAAAAGGAGTCAGTGCTCCTTGAAATAATAGCTGATTCTAGGAAAGGGACAGGAAATATACTAGATAATCTTGGATTACTTTGTGGTGTCAGGATGTAAGGACACACTGTCCAACCCCTGCCAGGCCACAATCATAAAGGTATGTCAAAAGGACACAAGAGCCAACTGAAATTCCAATGTGGGAACAATTTGAGCAAAGGGATTAAATTCTAACCCAATGTATAGCATAAGGACCCATGAATTCATCCTGATATAAAAATTGACTAAATAAACAAATGGAGAGAAGAGACAAATATCGTATGCATAAGAATTTCAAATAATTTAATTAATTACTCTACTCTGAAGGTAGGGAAGCATAACTACCCACTCTTCAAGTGTGGTTTCCTTCCAAAGAGTACAGTATAGAAAGGGGGAGAGCAAAACTAACTTTACAGTGTACAAACCAGAAAAACACTACTTAGGCCAGGTGATCATTATTAATACTAACAGTTGTAAGTCACATTGATGGTATGTTATGGGAATAGCATTTTATTGATGTGACATTCCTCTCAAAAAAAAAAAAACCCACTCTATGAGAAATATCAATTAAGGACATTCTACAAAATACCTTAACATACTTCACAAAATTCTCGAGGTTGTCAAAGACAAAGCAAGTATTAGAAATTGTCACAGACAAGAGGAACCGAAAAAGAAAAAATGATTAAATGTTATGTGGTGTCCTGGATAAGATCTCTGAAAAGAAAAGTAATCAGTTAAAAACTAAGGAAATCTGAATAAAATATACACTCTAGTTAATAAACTATCACTATCAGCTTATCAATTGTGACATATGTACTTTACTAATGTAAAATGTTAAATACTAGGGAAAATTGGGTGTGAGACTTATGGACAATATTCATACTACTTCAATTTTTCTGTAAATCTAAAATTGTTATAAAAATTTTTTTAAGTTTATTAAAACATAAAATTTAGCTATCACTAAATCAGGTCAGACCTGATAAGTCTTAGGAAGGACACTGGGTTTTCTTCCAAATGTTATTTCATTCTAAGTAATTGAAGATTATTGAGCAGAAAAGTACATGATCTGATTAATGATTTCAAAGATCTTTCTAGTTTCTGTATGGAGATTAGATTTAGAGAGGTCAAAAGGAGACACAGAAGGGCCATGTAGGAGGCTTATGAAATATTCCAAGAAAAGATGATGGTGCTTAGATAAGAGTGATAATAGTGGAAGTGACAAAAAGTGTTTAAATTTTAAATATATGTTATTAAGGTCAGTATTGCTGGTGAGAATAAAAGAGACAAAAGTAGAAAGAATGACTGGAATACAGTGGTGGTAGTTCATGAGGGAGAGACTTTGTGGGGGTAGGGGATTCAGGGGTTCACAGTTGTTCTATATAAATTTGAGATGACTACCAAGTACCTAAGGAGATGTCAAATAGATATTTGAATATGGAAGACTGGAGCCTGGGTGGAAGTTTGAGGCTGGCATTATAAATTCAGAAAGCTTCAGCACAGAAATGGAATTTTAAGCCACAGGACTGGAATATTTCAGCCCTGGAATATTTTGGCCCTGGAATATTTCAATAGGATAATACTCTCTGACACTGACACTGACTATAGAGTAGGAAAAGAGAGAAAAACAAGTAGTTAACATCACAAATTCTGTGTTTAGGGAGAGGAGCACGATCCACCAAAAGAATCCTCACTGATAAAAAAGTTTCATACAAAGGAATGAGAAACTATAAATAAATACTACTACTAAAGACACAAAAAAAGACCTGTAATAAAAGCAGATATGATTTTGTTATTACTCATTCTATAGGTTTATAAAACAATTCAGATAGTTTAAGTGATTTTACTAGTGTTATGGTGCTCTCAGGGCTCTTATCCCAAACTTCTGTCTCCAATTGGCAAACTCAAAAAAATATATATTAACTTGCAGATACAGCTACAATATTTAATACTTTTAATTTTGTGAGAATATCGGAAACTTTCTGGGTCTCCAAATTTAGATAAAAGCACATGAAAAAATATCAGCCAATATCTGATTCATTCTTTAATACTGATTAGTTTGATGCAAGTATTTCAAATTGATTGCTTATTAGATAATCATCTTGCACTGTCCTTTAAAATTGGCATATTCTGTGTATTGTAAGTAAACAAAAGAAAAATCTCCTAAATAAGAAAAATTAATCTTCCCAGACAATCTTTGTGTATTACTCTAATGTTACATCCTAAGTATCCTAAAACCATTATGCATGATAAAACAAATACTATGAAGTAGAATCAAAAGTATGCTGAATATTCTTTCCAGGAAATGTTTATTAATTTATACATTAATTTATTTCACATATAGCTCCCTTTTAATAAGTTGTTGCTTTCTTTTAGCCATTCTGTAGGACAAATATCATGAATTTCAAAATGTAAGGGACGGTATATTATTCATAATGATTTTCTAGCTTAGACTAGCTGGAAGAATCTAATATTAGCCAAATTAAGATTGAGCCATGGAATTTTCCAGAATGAAATCATTTTCATTCTCTTAAAGGGAACTTCATTGAATAAGTAAGCCAAACTTTTAGTAAAAAGAATATCAGAACTCTCACATTTGATAACTGATGTTTAACAATATTTTGTTAAAGATAAATTATTTAAATGAGAAATTCATAAGACTAAAAGTTTTACATTTAAAATGACATTTTAAGATGACTGTACTATTATAAAGTTAATACAGTGAAGAATAATTTGCTGTTTGATTGTTCATTTTTTTTTTACTTCAAAAAACACAATTTGCCATTAAATGACAGTAAATTGGGCAACTTTAGTTACAAAGAAGGATTATAAAAATTACTTTCCATCTTTATTTTCTATAGTGATCATATACATAATTTAAAACATCTTAAAATAAGAATTTTTAAAATTTAATGTACATCTCAGTCAAGAATTTGAAATGATCTTTAGCTAATTGTAAAAGCTTTACTCTATCATTAAAAATAATGACATCATTTTGACATACATAATACTCTTGTATTTTTATTTCTATTTTTACATTTATCATATAAAAATTATATGCAATAGTTCATTCAAATATACATATTTATGCCTTTGTATGTGTATATGCATATATATGCTTATATATATAACTATATCCATCACTCAATTTTGATATGGATAGATGATTTTCTATTTGTATAGTTTAAAAATTCAGTAAGAATTAATAAGATTAAAAACATTCTTATCATATATGGACTTTGTATTCTGATAAATAAAAACAGTGTAGGCAGCACTGGAGTTCCTGTGCAGTAAACAAAGTCTAACTTTCTAGAATATTGTCAAAAAACCTGGTTTAGGATTCATTTTTTTCAATATCTGAATTGCTGCACAATTTAAAGAATTATCTGATTGGATGGTTGATATATCAGTTAGAGTCCAGGTATCGAAGACCAAAGCCACCCTAACCACTTTAATCAGAAAGTGAATTAATACTGGGAATTAGCACATTACAATTTGTTAGAAGGGTTTGGAGACTACTCCATAGGTTGGGCCCAAGGACAGAAGACTGTATAACTATTGGATTCATGGGCACACTGTGAAGGCTGTAATTCAAGAATTAGGTGGAGTCCTGATATAGACTTATGATATACGCAATGCAAGAAATTGCAAAATTATGTGGAGCCAGGGTCACTGGACACTTTGGGAGCAGGGTGAGGGAAGAGTAATTGTAATGCGGGTTGTTTTGTTGTTGTTGTTGTTTGTTTGTCTTTTAATTTGGGGGGGGGGGCCTGGGAATTGTCATGGATGATGCTGCAATGGAGGATGTAGGCCAGTT
>PVKH010002156.1:0-27964 GCA_004027955.1 Chaetophractus vellerosus
ATCTATATTAGATTTGTGGTCACAGTAATGGAGAGGAATAGATCAATTGTGCTGTCCTTGGGCAGGCTCAACAATGTTACACAGCAGCATCTTGCTAACAATTGCACTGTTTTATGCCACAGGCTACCATCTGAAGGGAGTATGTTCTCCCTTCCAGATGAATATGAAAGTGACATCAGTTGGTGTCTAGGTTTTTTTTCTTTTTTCTTTGAAAGTCTTCCTGTGGAAAAGCATAGTCCTGAAAGAAACAAGAATTAAAAGTGGGTCTACAGCCCTTACTTACAATCTTTTTGGACCTCACATTTTAGAAATTAATTCAACTTAACCCCCAAAACTCTCCTAATTAATAAGAAAGTTTGACTCTATTTATTACCATGCTGCAGTCTTGAGGCTTTTAAGGTAGTCTGGAACTTGAAAATTATTTATTACTTTACCTCAAGTCAAGGTGTATAATGAAATGAATTTCTCTAAATGATTATAAACCCTTCTCCTTCATAAGGAGAAGTTTCTTTGAATACTTTTGGCATAAAAATCCCTTAAGTATTTTTGGTAGTAAAAGAGAAGAAGCTTAGATAGAATTAATATCTAACTAATAATATATCTGGTACTACATAGAGTCAGCGGAGAACAATGTTGCTTCTAAGATTTTCCATGTAGAATTCCAGGCACTTCAATGTTCACATCTCTGTCAGTTCTCCATATAGATTTTTATGTCTTCACTGTATGCAAGTTGTGGCCAAACTGTATGTTTCTGTCCCTTATGCTATTGATGAATGCCAAAGTTTAGATTAAGGCTTTTTATGTAGCACACTATAAGACAGATATTATAATTCAGCTCTCAATGAAATATCATTTCTGCTCATACTGTTAATAGAAAGGTGAAGTAGTCCTTTAGCTAATAATTTCCGGGCAAGGGTTAGAAAAAGGAAAAATAAATGACTTACCTCTAGATGTGTAAGACTCCAGATAAAGCAACTAAACTAAAAGCTTATTATAATTTTAACAAAAAAAGGAGAATTCAACATAACTTAATTTCCTTTTGTATCTCATTTAAGGAATGGTTGTTACTGACATTGACAAAGGAAACTGATTATTTACTCATGTCATTTATAAGGTAGTCTTAAGATACCAGGCTCTGAGGATCAAGTATAAAGTTAAAGCCATTATAGACTACCAAAGATATATTAAAAGTATTTGTGAACATTTTATATTTGCTTAAAAGGCTGATCAGTTAAAACTGTGACATTTTTATTTAAAAGGGAAAATGAAGAGTATCAATGTAGTATTAGTATACCTATATATGAGTTAAGAAACTATGAGTTGTATTTAGAAATCCACCAATGTTAGATACATGTATAATTATTTTTTCAATGTACTTAGGGCCAAGGAAGTGGTTAGCTAATACATGTACTTCAAATGCCTTAAGCAGATACCTATTAAAAGGTATACAAAATATAAATAGAACTGTATATTTTCCAATTTTTAAAATAAACACAAAGAATATATAGGTATACGTGTTATGATTTCAAAGTCAACACTAGCACGTAAGGTTTTCTCATCTAAATACATACTAGGGTACTTCCTATTCAACACATGCACCTACAAACACAAGACCATGCACATAACCTTGCTTTCTGTCATTTGCAAGAAAGTCAGAATATACATTATTATACATTATTTCAACTTAAATCAAACTGGCAAATTAATGAGGATGGCGTTAAAAATTCTGATCTAAAAAAAAATCAAAATACAGGAAGATAATTATTCCATGGATTAAAAACACTGAAGACTGATGGAAAGTTAAGATTTAAATTGCTTGTCCCAGTGATCTGGAAAGACACAGAAGAGAAAATGACTGGCTGTAAACACTCAGAATGCTCTGCTTGGCAGGTGGGTCTAGAGCTTTCGCAATCTAGCAATCCAGGCCAGAGACTCAGACCATCGATGCTTCGGATCTCAGAGAAACAGTATAGCTATGGGTAGTTCTCCGCAAAGTGGGTGGAGCTGATGGGGATCTGGAGGCCCATCTGGATGGGAGACGGCGATTTGCTGGCCTAGCGGGCCGGGAAAATCCTTTTCCGGGTGAAGATTTCACTGCCATGGATTCCTAGGATGCAAATGAAGACATTCATCTCACTATATGGGCACCAACAATGGCTTTATATAATATGGATTCCAACCATGAGATTACTATATTAGCTTATTTATAAGGAAGTATAAGTATAAAGAAGGTGTTTGCCTAACAGTTTGTGCTCTTGGAACATTTTAATCAAAGCAAAGCAATTCAATTTTAATATAGAACATGGCATTTGATTACCTCTTATATTTCACACTGAAAAATTTTAATACAACCAGTCTCGTGTTGGAACTAATTATGAGCTCAGGATTCAAAAAGTTCACGTTGAGTGATATGATGGAACCATAGATATTTGTTGGTGGAATATTAGAATATTTTAATGTTATTTAAGAATAGCAAAGTTAAATAAATTATAGAAGAAACTTCTCTCATTTATATTGTTAATGACAATTTTAGAGGTCTTAAGGCAAAAGCTACAATACAATTTGTCCAATGCCTTCTTCTTTTTTCAATAATAATTCTGTCATAGAAATCTCAAAAGTTTCAAAATTATTAAAATACTATTAAAACTTTGGATATAATAGCCAGAAACAGCAGCTATATACAGTGGGGGAAGCATAGCGGGATTGAGGGGTGGGGAATTTTCTTGTTTGTCTGCTTTATGTTTATTATTATTATTGAAATAATGTAAACGCTCTAATGATGATTGAAGTGATGAACGCACAACTGTGATTATAGCAAATACCACTGATTGTACAGTCTGGATGAACTGTATGTTTATTAATATGTATTAATGAAATTGATTTGTAATTAAAAAATACTGTTAAAAGTAACTTCATCCTGATTACTATAAAGAATTGCTATATGGGGATCTTCTGGAGAGTGAAAGCCTTTTCCTTCCTTTCCTTCCTTCTCTTTGTTTTTACTTTAATGGAAGGTAAGTATCCTGTGATCCTTGCAATAAAAAATGAAAAACTTCCACAACACATTTTAGGTCCATGTTTCTTCCTGACCCTCTAAACAAAGCCCTTGCTCTTTCATCGGAGGTGGGCAGTAAAGATGGCCTTGGTTTCTGTAAGCTTGGTCAAGTCCTGACAGTAACCTGTGTTTTCTTTTTTTCTTTATAGAGACTTGTTTTATAGCTGTTCCAAGTTTGAAAACAAAAACAAAAACAAAACTACTCCTAGGGATCTACAGTAAAGGTCTCCCTCTCCCATCCACAATCAATGCAAAAAAGGGGAAACACTGAGTAGTATTTCTGCTCAGCTCATTAGAATTTTGGCTCTTTATTGTACACATGTTTTCCATTTCCCATCTCCAGCTATAGAACCTTACAGGTATTTCTGGGTGCAACTATACAAATGAAAACAGAGACATACAAAGTCAGGGTACTTAATTTGTAGAGGAAACTAGCATAGCTTAAAACTATGCTACATATATTCTGCACCTAGCAAAACTAGGACTTTTGAAGCTAGTAATAAATTACCCTGCAACATTTTGTAAGTTATGTTCTCAAAGATATTATGCATAAAATGGGACTGTTGGACAGTTCTTCACTGTAAATACCAATGTCTTTGGTCCTCCATTGTCCTATAATGAGGGAAGATCACAGTATTATGTAAACAGACTGGGAAAAAAAAGGATAATAGCTTATTTAATTACCAGTGTTTACTTTCTTTTCGGCAATTTCCATGGTAAGAATATACACAAAAGAATGGCCTCAAATTAAAAAAAAAACTATAATACCCTCTTTACTTCCCATGAGTGTACTAATGAATAAGAGACCTCAATAAGGTACTATTTTAAATATGTGGTTTTTTTACCCATACTAACATTCATGTAACTAATCCTATGAGAAAAAATTTGAATCAAATGCTGAGGATGGCTGAACCAATCATTCTAACAAAAACTGCAAGTTATTTAAAAATCATTCCATATACTTTACTTAACACTTTAAAAAAACAAAATTCTATACATCAACAAATGCACATTCTGAATATTTTTTCAACATTTTATCTTCTTGAAGTTCTTAAGCTATTTATTATATTTAAGTTATCCCATTTCAGAAATTTAAAAAAGTTTTAATGCACTCTTTTCAGTTTTTAAAACTACACTTTAAAGGTTATGTTGAGTTACAATCCTAGGGTATATATTTATTCACAAAAGAAGGGTGACGAAGTTAAGAAGATGCCAAAATATGTGACAACAATTCTATTTATATGACTGGGCAACTGACTGACTAAATTCTGAGCCATTGCTTAATGTGAAAACTGTTTTACCAAAATATGTTATTTGCTTTCTTACCTCTATTATCTTTCTCTGGTCTATTCCTTGCTTCACTTGCTGTCCCCCCCACATAGCTGTCTTTTGCTCAAGCTCTTGTTCCATTCGGAGCATTTCTAGATGCTGACGTAATGTGGGCCCATCACTGACATCAGAATTACATTTGGTCCAATTATCCTGGAAGCATTTAGAATTTTGCAGTGCAGACCCTGTTGATGTCTCATAGGTTTTCAGCAACTTTTCCACAACACCATAATTTGACCGGGGATCAGAGGACCTTGGACGGCCAGACAAGTTACTTGGTCTCCAGTGATGCTCATGGAGCATATTCCAATAACTGCTAGGACTTAGGTGTTCTTGCATTTGCGTGGTGAGGCCTGTCGTGAACTTATTGGTGGGATTATCAGGCATGTTTTCCATGGACACAGGTGCATGGGCACTGGTTTTCAGAATACCAGACACATTGTCCATCTCTGATATTTTACCTGTATGACTAATTAAGGTATCACAGGGTTTAGGATCTTCAGATGATTGTGAGTAGCTCTGATTTTGCTGAATTGCATGACAACTTCTGTCTGTCCTAAAAACAGTCCTGTTAAATTCATCAATCTTTGCTGCCAGCTTTTCATTCCTGGTGGTCCTTTCAAAGCTGTGACTGACACTTGTAAGTGGGCCACTACTCCATGTCACCGTGGAGCTACAGTCATTGTTGACATGAAGATCAGGATGAGATTTAGCAGGGCAATCTGGGATCACCATTTCAAATTTTGGCTTATTGGGGCTACAGCAGGTTTCCTGAAAGCACAGTATGGAGGGGCTATTTTTTGCATCTGTCCCAGTGCTGCATGACCACATGTTAAGTCCAGCATCTTCACTAGATGGAGGCTGGCTATTGATTTTGGCTTCTGCTGCCGAAGAGGAAAATATGTTACCATCGTTCGAAGTCCTCCCTTTATGCAGACACAACACAGGCATCTGTTGCTGCCTCAAAAGGAAATGAGGACTGCAGTTCCTTTCACCTTGACCCTCACAGGCCAACCGGATGTTGTTGTCTAAACTTTCCTTCCACCCGTCATGGGCTTGTACACCTTCAGAACATGAGCTGGGGAAATTGCGAGATGTGCTTCTTGGGGGAGGAACTGGTGGTGTTTCGTTTCTGTTTAAGTCAATTGTATCAGTTCCACATATTTTCAGACAATTGCTTTGGAGTGTATCTGTATGGCTCATGTTCTTTCCATTTTTCTGTTTTTCTAAACTGACTGGAAGAATGCACTGGTCATTGTTGATCATGTGGTCCCCATGAGGCATGTTAATTACATTTGGCATTTCCTGGAGAAAAGAATCTGACTTCATCCTAAAACAATGATAAAACAAAGCAGATTAGTGATCATTTTATTTAGGATAAGCTCTCAAAAGAAACCAGAGCTTAAGCAATGAGTTTCTGCCACAGTAAAAGGCGTTGCAACTTCCACACACATCATTTTAACATCTCCCCTATTCAAAAAAATTCAATGTTCTTTTTTTTTTTTGCATATTAAAAATTTTTTTTTAATGAATACATCACCATTCATTCATCTCTTTCTGGTTTCAGTGCTCTTGATACAAGGTTCTTTTATTGAAGGATAAAGCCTACTTCTCCGTGTTGTATTCAAGGCCCTATATCCTCTGTTCCAAACTATTTTTTCCAACCTTGTCTGTCATTATTTCCATTAACTGAATATTTACCTCCTCTCAGATTAGACTGTATAATGTCTTAGGGTTCCTCTGTGGGCATTTCCATTTCTGTAAAATTTTCTCTGGTGATTTCTTTACCCGGAATGCCTCTGCCTACTGAATTCCCACCCATTAGTATGGCAAGCTCAAGTTCTGGCCCTTGAATTTGAAATAACATTTTAAGTTGTATGATTAAAAACATGAATAAAAGTACAATGAGATGTGAGTGATTCCAAATGGAAGGTGTCATGTGGACTAAAGCCTACAAGAACAATTTCCTGGCTGAGTAGAGTAAAGGACATGTAAGCAAAGTGAACTGCACAAAAACATTCAGGAAAGTATGAATACTTTGGTGTTGATGGATTATAAAGCAGAGTGGGAAGGAAGATGGGAAACAGGAGTGAAGCATTAGGTCAGTGTAAAATTGTAATGTCTTCAAATTATATATTAAGGATTTTGAACTTTTTTCTAATGGCCCTGCAGCAACAGTGAAACCTTTAAACCAAGAGTGATTTGTACTAGAAAACTGGCAAGCCTTTTTTGAGTTATCTAAATTAAAACCTAAACAGAGCAACAATGTGGATTCACAAATCCAACTTAATCATGTTGATTTATTCATATACATTCAACTTATAGAAGATTATGAGATAACATACAAAAAAGTGCAAATACCCATTAACTGAGAATAGTAGACAAAAGTTAAGTGGGCAAGTAGGGTGCAAAAGCATGATTGACTAAAAAACCGTAAAGGTATATGCAAAAGTTGCCTCTGAGCTTTCTAAAAGCTAGAGAAAAATAAGGAAACACAATTGTTTTAGCTTTCATAAAGAAGAATATAGTTCTACTAGGAGACTGGCATTGATCCTAGAATAATCCATCTTGAATTCCAATTCTATTTTGTAAATTTGACTAAAGCTTACTCTTACCATTATACAGTGTTTCTGAATTGAAATAATTTTATGGCATTGTATATATGTGTGTACATATTCACAATATCATGTTCGATTGAAAACTCAATATGAATCTATTATATACATAATAAATGTATCGAAATAAATGACAGACATAAAAGCTTTCAATAGAACTTCATGTAATTAAAATATCGCATTGTTAAACTGACATAGATTAAAAATTAATTTAACTGGATTAGTCCAGTTGTACACTCTTCCATTAGCCAAACACTCAAACTGAAAAAAGAACTACATCAGAAGATATTTGTTAATTTACCAAGGGGAGGGGGATCTCACTTACCTAAACACCAAGAGAATAAAATATTCCTAATTGTCCAATTGCAAAGAGAATTGGAAAATTTGAGGTAGAAATTAGTAAGCAGAGAAACAGGCAATTACAATTTCTCTCTCCCATCCAAGATAACAAATCTTTAAAATTCACTGGTAATTCCCACTAAAAAAAGTGTACAGGGGAGGCAGTTAGGGCTTATTAGCTAAAGACAATATTTTTCTTGGTTTTCCAACATAAAAGAGTCATAAGATGTACCAGCCTACCTTCTGTGGTTAGATCGCTTTTGAATTTCCTCTTGAAAGCTGCATAATTCTTCACTAACCTTGGCAAGTTCTTCAAGGGCCTTTATACACATAAGAAGAGCACGTTAGCACTTTGAAATGTAAACATTCCTTTAGAAACAGTTCTAGGACAGCCACATCTGACTTACTGTGCTGAGGGTGGGAGAGCGGTTCTGGCACTCTTTCTCAGAAATCCTTCCGTCAGGACAGGCCTCACGTTCCCTCTGGCTGGTTGTGGCCACAGGATCTGTAAACCCAACTTTTGTCTTTTTTGTTGCTTTTTGTTCCTTACACCCTTGATTTCCTTCACTAAGTAAGCTCTGCTCTGTTTTCTTTTCTTTTTCCAGACCGAGTATGTGATTCATCCCTGTAAATTCACATTGTCCCGAAGTGGGGTAATTTGGAGAAGATTCCACCATTTTGTCTTGAACAGTCTTCTCAGGATCAAGATCAATGGTCTTAGCACGTTCACTCATGTTGATTTTCCTCCGGAGTTTTACTTCCTGGCAAAGCTGTAAGGAAAACAAAGATAAAAAGGTTTTCCCCCTATTTCAGTACGCCAGTATTTTTTATACTAAGCAAACAGTGTTGAGTTCTCTTTGCCATATTATTATACACTATCTGAGGTGTACTAAGGCTTATGCCTCCAAATAGTGCCTTGAAAAATCTAAGTTAGTGGGAACAACTTTGATGGACCATCAAGACCACTTTTAGTAGGGCAAAAATGATTTCTGACTAGAAATCAACTCTCTCAAAAATAAAATAGGGGAGTGGATGTAGCTCACGGCTGAGTACCTGTTTTCCTGTTCAAGGTCCTGGGTTCAATCCCCTGTACCTCCTAAAATAAATAAATAAATAAAATAAACCTGTTCCTATCCATAGATATGATGATGATACAGAAGTTCTGTCACAAAAATTGAATGACCTGCATCAATTACTGGCCATGCTCTCCAATTGTTTTCAGAGAGAAACAAAAGTTTAACTAACATTAAATTCATTGTTATTTATATATTTGACTCTACTTCTACACCAACATTTAACCGTCTAAAATAGTTGGCAACCTTGTACAGTAATTTGGTTCATTTCATTCCCTAAGTAGACATTTTGCAATCAAAGGATGTTTCCTTTGGATGTTACATTGATGAGAGCTAAATATTACTGAGATCCTTTTTAATGCCAAGGCTATACACATTCCAAAAATGTTTCTCATTCAGACGAAGATAAATGTGGCCATGTCTTACGTGATATAATAAAACTGTAAGGCTTTGCTCATCGATTAGTCAATATTACAGTGGACTCCAAATTATCTTTTGATTAGATGTCAGTTATGCCTGCAGGCACTCGGTCAGCTCACCCCTGAAGAGAGGAAAGAAGTGGTCTTCTGTTCAGGCTTGAGTCCTGGGGAAGTGTGTCAAATTTCAAGATTGTCATATAACCACCGAAGCTAATGGCTCCACATTTTATAGGCACAGCCAACATCTGCACTACCGGTATTATTCAAGGAATATAATAACAGACTTATTGCTGTTCAGATTTATCCAAATGTCAGCTGAGTGAAGCACTATACAAGACCGATGCCTGTAAGATACACAGTCCACTTATTTCTCTCTATGCTTACAAAGCTATGGATTAAGTCAGGACAGCATCAAACTGCAGCCCTGAATCAACTGTTTTGGCCCCTGTAAAATTTTTTCGCTGAATTGCTTCGGGCATTATGACTTTGCTGACCTTGAAGGGTATTATATAAAGCAGTCCTTAAAAATTTTCAATCTATGGATGCTGCTGGTGACATTGTCCTCTTTTTGAAGAGCCATGGGAGAAAAACACAACTGCTTTAGTTTCAAAACCAGAAAAAGTGCTATTCCCGGGAAATAGGTTTGTTTCTGTCTTCTGGATATTGAGAAATAGGCATCTGACAATTTTTGGGTTAGTCCCCTGAAATCGTAGACTCATCATGCATATTTCACATAATACCCTTCCTCTTGTCTTCACTTTTGTTTTTGCATACTTTATCTTACACGTAATTTTGTATATTCTTACATTCTTTCAGGACTTAAGTGAGGTGCAAATAGGTAACATAATATGACCGATGGAAAACAATTTATTTTGTATAAGGAAATCTGTGTGGCCTGGTACGCAGCACTTGTCGATGGTTATCTGATCATTCCACGAAAGGAGAGAAGAAAGAGTGCATTGCAATGAAAAGTTTCCAGATGCCAACGTACTCTATCCAGAGTTTCTACCTGGGTTATTCCAGGTTTCAAATGAACCAGATACGGACATTTTGATTTTGCAATAGCAAATGCAATGGTTGTAAATAGTGGCTAACGAGACTTAGAGTCTTAGCGCGTGTAATGGTTTGACAGTTTTATGTTATTATGAATTCCAAAAATATAAACTGAATCATGCTTGTAAACTGATCTGTTCATCTGGGCATGATTGGTTTATGATTAGGGCATTAACTGGGCCACATTAGTAGGGCATTGAGCCCCGCCCCTCGGTGGGTGTGGTCTCAAGTGTAAAAAGCAAGGCAGCAGATTTGAGAAGCAGATTTGAGAAGTAGTTCTGATGTTGGAGAGGAGCACTCCAGGAAAAGACAAGTGAGCCGTTCGCCTGATAGTCTACAGCTGGCCTTGTGGAGAGACACAAAGCATAGAGAGCCTCATGGTCTACAGCTGAACTTGTGGAGGAAGCAGAAGCTAAGCCCAGAGAGAAACGCAGCCCCGGGGAGGAGAGAAACCCAAAAGGCCTGAGCCCTGGCAGACGTTGGTAGCTGTCTTGCTCCAACACATGGACTTTGGTGAGGGAAGAAACTTATGCTTTGTGACCTGGTAACTGTAAGCTTCTACCCCAAATAAATACCCTTTATAAAGACCTACCAATTGTCGGTATATTTCAAAAGGCACCCCCGTGGCTGACTAATACAGCGCGTATCAGCAGATCCTCTCACTGGGCAACAGCATCATCTGAAATCACTGAAATTTTAAGTCTGTGCTGGGGTCTACAATTCCCTAAGACACGGCTTAAAAATGTGCATTCAATTTAATACACAGAAGTTAGTGGGAATTGTTATGTAAACACAGTGTATTGTACTTATGGAAAATAAAACTTTCCCAAGTGCTGATTTCTTAATTTTGTTTTTAAGAGTTGTCTTGAACCTCTCTGAGACATGTGAAGATGCTAACCTCCTGTTTCCTTCAGTCTCTTTACCCCCAGCCTTGCAGCCGGCAAGAAGGTATCTTCTATACATTTTTGAAGTATATTGTAAATACTTCATATGTATTGTAATTGAATGTATGTATATATGGACACACACATGATAAGGCAGAAGTATAGTGCTGGTATTTAGCAATTACAGAGCATCACCCAGGGCATTCTGGGTAAGCACACTGTCTAAACACATTCTGTTCCCAGCTATGGAGATGTACACCACAGGCTCCACAGATGTCATCAGGCCACAGGCCATGAATACAGCACTAGCAACTGTCCAAGATGAAGAAAATAGTTCTTCATCATAACCTTTCTGTCTCCCTGATGCAAAAAATATGGAGTCTTTGAAAGGACAGTACCTATATGAACCACAAGCCTATGTTTAAAGTGTGTTTAATGCCTGCTAATTGAAAAGGCGAATCTTTATCATAGACGGAATCTACAGAGTTGCCAGAATGATTATTTGGCGAAAACAAATTTAACCCCACAGCAGATTTTTAAGCTAATGGTGCTGAGTGTCTATACTATGCTGACTTCCTTAATTATTTCGCCTGGATGCTAGGATTATCTGAGATGTTACTAACTGGTCCTCCCAGGCCTTTTGAGGTCAATGACCCGTAACTACAGTCAGTTTGTGACTGAATTGGACTTCTGGATTCTGCTTTGACCTGGCTGATCCAATCTGAGTCTCTGGGTAGAGGAACTAAGGGAGCAAGCCCAACACATTTTCCAAACTAGAGAGAGACAAGAGTGGATTCCCCCAAGAAAGAAATTATATTTCTTTGCCTTTCAATCTTTAATTATGAACTCAATACAGGCTTGCCTTCCTGGTTCTATTTTAGAGGAAGGTTTAATAGCTACTCCTTTTTTTCCCTTTTATCATGCAATTTGGATTTTAATCACGACCAATTATGTGGTTGCTAATAATATTTGTGCTATAAATACATAAAGTGGTTGTTTTGATTGCCTGCAAATAAAGGCTGATGAATCTGTTAAAATAATCACTTTGGTAATATGTATAAACCAATAAAAGTCAATACTATGGATGTCACCAGAAAAATGTATAAACAATTTTCAGTTGGAGCAAACCTGAATATACACTAATGCAAATCCCTGAAAGAAACATACTAGGCAGAGGGAAGGTTAAGGGAGATGAAATGACTGTGTCAATCATGGCCTGTCATTTTCCATCACCCCCTTCCTGATAAATGCACTAATAAATGTAGTATACCTTGCCAGAATAAATCATATCCAGTGCCATTTTGTTTGAAATATGATACTATTTTTTATTATACCGAGTTATTTAGCATGTAATTTCTCTTAGATATTATATATGAATCATTCTAGGAAAAGAAAGCTCTATACTTGCCCAATTGCAATTTTGCTCATATATGTCCCACCAATTAAGTTTTACTCTCTTGAGTTTTCCTCATGGCACCTGGTATTGGAAAACTCATGCATACCTAAGTTTAGGTAGCAAGGCACTATGGCCATAAACTAATAAATGGACACATTTTAGAGTGACATTTCAAGATCTTAATTTCCATCTAAGGCTATAAAATAAGCCTAAGCCCTAAGATACCACTGGATAAGGTTATGCTATTTCTGGTCCAGTAAATGTCACTGAGACATCCATCTGTTAGGTTGGATAAGGAAAATAAAAAGTTTCCAATTCAAGACAAAGTTTAACAAAATTTTCATCTGAGCTGGAAGTTTGCAATATATTCAAAACAAATTAGCTTGTACCTCTTCTATCTTCTTTTGCATGATCTTCCATTGACTTTCCCATTCCTTCCTTTCATTGTCAAACTGGTCCAGTAATTCGATCTTTTCTCTGTGCCAGTCAGTCTCTTTGTTCTCCCACTGCTTATGGAGGTCCATGGCAACTGCGTGTCAGTGAAGAGGTATTTCTGCTCGTCTCTGCCTTCTCTTAACTGTTTCTTGGAAGCTTGGAGGTGTTGTATTTGAAGCAATCTTGCTTGCCTTAAAATAAAGCCTAACATAAACATAACGAGAGAGTTCCAAATCCATGTGCTTTCTAGAGACATTTTATCATATGTCAAGAGCCATTAACATCAACAAACTATAGGAAAACTGGACTTAAAAGAAGAGAAATAGATGACAACAATCTGCGTAAGAATAAGAAACTAACACAGTCTATAAAGGACTGTCCAAAGTTTCCCCGCTCCCCCCATTCCTGAGACCAGGCAGCAAAATTATATTAAGATGGTGACATACACATGTGAGATATGAGTATTGCTTTACCTAAACACCTAACCTAAAGATAGATTTTTTTAATGAATATTTAAGAGCAGAAGTATCAAATTAAACTGTATGGCCACATCTTCAGAACTGTGGCAGATTCTGCTGCAATCTAATTACCATTTTGAGGCAACCTGATTATATATTTCTGTGACAAAATTCCTGAGCCAGTGCTGAACTACAGTCTCCATTCTATATTCCCAGACCAATCCCATACCAAATGTGACTCTAAAATTGGTAGTCAGTCTTGAACTGATGTACCACCAAGAAACCAGACTAAACTATACAAATATATTTTCATTACAGACTTCATCAAATAAAATCGGAAGACATCAAAACTGTGCGGCAAGTCATAAGCTAAAATTTACCTAGGCTTTCTTTTCCTTTTCATAGACTATACATCATAACCTGTTTAGGATATCAGAATTCAGAGAATGGAAGACAATGTTTTACTCAGTTCTCAGGGAAACCCTCGATTACATTAACAGTGATGGAAATAGATTTCTGGCATTTGGAGTATGTGTATTTAGGATTTCAAGATATAGTTTAATACATTAGATGTAAATCTCTGTTTCCAGTCACCTTAAATTTCTGATTTTCAGTTCATTTACATTAAAATAAGGATTTTCATCACGTTATTTATGAAGATTAAATGACATGTTGATTACAAAGTAGTGCCTAAAATTTAAAAAATTTTCCCTATTTTTGCCTTAAAAACTTTTGCTCTGCTTTAATTGATTTCTATTGTTACAGAAGATGGCTGCATAGTTCATCTCCCAAATTAAGATAAAAATTAAAGACTAGTTTTACTTCTCTCAGATGGTCCTGAACATACGTATCAGAGTGGTAAACTGTTCTGAACATATACTTTTGGTCTGCAATTTATCAATGAATTATAATATGCTGGTAAGAGTAAAAATGTTTTTAGCCAGATATGTAGGATTCCACCTCCAAAAGCACCCTAATAAAATTGGAATTTATATTGTTACTATTCCCTCAAACTGCACAGCTCTAGAAACTGCTTTAGCTCTGGAAAGGGGAGGCTTTGCCGACTGGGTCTTCTCCATATTAAATTATGAGTTGATGTTACAGTTTGATGTAATTATGAATTCCAATAATCCATATTGAATCATGCTTGAAAACTGTTTATCTGGGCATGATTGGGTTATGATTAGGGCATTGAGCCCCGCCCCTCAGTGGGTGTGGTCTCAAGTGTAAAGGGCAAGGCAGAAGATTTGAGAAGCAGATTTTTGAGAAGCAGTTCCGATGTTGGAGAGGGCCGTTCGCCTGATAGTCTACAGCTGACCTTGTGGAGGAAACGCTAATCCCGGAGAGAAACGCAGCCCCGGCAGGAGAGGAACCCAAAGGCCTGAGCCCTGGCAGACGTCGGCAGCTGTCTTGCTCCAGCACGTGGACTTTGGTGAGGGAAGAAACTTATGCTTTGTGGCCTGGTAACTCTAAGCTTCTACCCCAAATAAATACCCTTTATAAAGACCAACCAATTATTGGTATATTTTGCGAAGGCACCTCTTTGGCTAATACAGTTGGTGATTTCTGAATAGGTGATTTTTACCTCTTTCCTTGGCACTTAAAATATTATGACTAATTCAGTTGTGAAAAATGAGTATTTTCTGATTGAGCCATTAAAGATGCTACCATGTCTCATTTTATCCACTTCACGCCTATCCATTTCTATCTTCATTCGCCATCCCCTCTGCCACTTTTACTTCTTTTGTGCTCCCCTCCACCCCTAGTAGGCAGTGAGTACAAGTATCTACTCCAGGAAATGCACAGTTGCCCAAAATGAATCTGTCAAAGCAAAGAATAAACAGAATTTAGTTTTTGTTTGTTTTGGTTAATGTTACTCTCACTGATCTTGACTACCTTCTAATCTTTTAGATTTGCCTAATAACTGCTCACGGAAAATAGACAGTGCTTATTTTTAGAGGCTGACAGACTGCTTTAAAACTATACATAATGAACTGTGAGCAGAATATGTCTTGCTGGCTAGAAGGTATCTGCCAATGTAACTGAAGATATGTAACACTTAAGGAAGAGTGAAGTGACTAGATATACACATATATACATTTGAGATATAAAAGTTAAGAAATAGTTGCAGATTAGGGAGTGGGCATAGCTCAGAGATTGAGCACCTGCTTCCCATGTACGAGGTCTGGGGTTCAATCCCGGTATTTCCTAAAAAGAAACAAATGAAAAAACCAACTCTCATTGGGGAGCGGATGTAGCTCAGTGGTTGAACGCTGGCTTTCCATGCGCGAGGCCCTAGGTTCAATCCCTGGTACCTCCTAAAAAAAAAAAAGAGAAAGAAATAGTTGCAGATTTACTCAAACAAATTATAATATGGGAGCAGACCAATTTCAAATGATCTGGAAGAGACGGTCTATGAGAATCTGGTTTATCTGGTTTGTCCCAACTGTCTTTAGACATTGGCAATATTCAGAAATCAACATAAAGTTTCTCCTACAATTAAATGGTTCTAATTTTTCTTTTCTATTCCTAACTTTCCTTTAACCACTTCCACACCAGAGCCAAACTGCAGTCAGACCCTTGTCTTTTTACCTACCAGAAGATTATCCAGGGACACTCTTAAGCCAGGCTTGCTCCCGGGACTGGGCCTACACCAGGTAACATTCCTGAAGCAGACTTGGTCCCTCACTTAGTTGCAAAGAGCCAAACTCATCACTTAATATTGAGAAGGGCCAGTTGACAAAGCATCCCCTTTCCAGAGCCAGAGCAATACTAGTGCCAGGAAATGTGATGGTTACGGATCAAAAACAAGCCCTTGAAAAATCCTGTGAGCAAAATTTGTGCCAACTTTTGTGGCAGAATTTATGTGCCTTTTTAGCATCTCTGCCTTTCATAAATATCAAGTGTAATATGGCTGAATATATTGCTTCTTCCTCTAAATATAAAGTAAGGAACTGTAGAGATGTGAGGATTACAAAGAGAGATGGTTCTTATTAAAAGTACATAGCCCTATTTTGGTTCATAATGAGTGCTTGATAAATGCCTGTTTTCTCTTTCTGTCCATCTTTTTTCTTGTCTTCCCTCACTTCCTCCTTCCTGCCATATTTTTTCATTTGTTTTTTTCCTCTGGAATATAACTTATGATTTTTATCTTCAGTTAATCAAGCAATTTATAGAAGCGAGTCCAATTGTGTGAAATCTCTTTTATCATCAATGGTTTTACTTTGTCCTCAGTATCTTTTCAAATATTTTAAGGATACATGACAAATTAAATATTAGAAAAAACCTTATTGTCATTAAGAATTTGAATAAACAAATCTTATATAAAACTGCTTTTGTTAGAATGCTAACAAGTATTTTTTAAAAACTGAAGGGACAATTTCGTAGAGATAGAATGTTCTGTAATGAGAAATTATGGGGTAAAGTGGTTCAGCAGACGCAAAAACTCAAACTCAGTGCTCTCTACTAAGGCAAACATAAAAAGTTCTTTGTTCCTAGTTGTCAGCCTTTTTCTCCCACAGATATTGGCATCCACGTGGGAGAGAAGGAAGGATTTCTGCTATCTGCCACCCTCCCCCATGTCTCTTTGATTCCATTACACTTCAGTCCTTCCAGAATTTCATTCAGAATAAAAATTTATTAAAGCAGGTGAGAAAGGACAGAGTGAGCTGTTACTTAGTTATATACAGTCTTCCTACCTGGCAAGTCTAAGCTAGCACTACAGAATTCCCTTTAGCCTACTTACCCCTCTCCACCGTTGGAATCCAGAATTGTAAAGAGTTCTGAGTGGGTTGGGCAAGTCTCGTGATGGGAGGAAAATAGTTCTGCTTACCTTTGGCCCTACTAATTAGGCTAAATTTCAAAGTAATGCTGTTAGGGTTCTCACAAAAAATTATTTTTATTTCCCAAATTAGCTTAGTTTGGTTATGGTAACACTTCTCCATTACTTGGGGGGACCTCCATTCCTACTACGCCTTCATCATTACCATTTCAACCACCCTTTCCCACCGAACACTGGACATTAGCCCAGCAAATGAAACCGTATTAGGGAGGTTTTCAATAGCTACTTATCTCTTCTGAGATTTCTGTTCAGAATACATGTTTCTTGCTCTCCTAGTTCCTTTTTCTAAACATATTACTTTTCCTATCACTGAAGATTTTTCATTTATATGAGGTTACATATTCCAGTAGGAATACTATCCCCAGTAGGTACTGCCAATATCCCACCTCTGAGAAGAATCATTTGTCCTGGAGATGCTTTGCTTCTGCTTAACTGTGAGGACTCAGGAATTCCCCTGCCTACACCCATCAAGAATAATGCACCTTTTGTCCCAAATACTTTGGCGAGGCTATTGCTAAAGGCTTGCATCATTTCACCAAATTAACAGACCTTCTTCCTTCCCTATAGCTCACAGGCAAATGCATTCTTCAAGACAATCATGGTCTGATTTGTTACCAGGTAAAAGGAATTATGTTTTATTGCTATTTATCACTATTTCAGCATGTTCTGCATGTTCCAGACAAGGTCAAAGAGACACCACCACATGCAATTCCAAAGAAATCAATTTTATCTTCTCATTAAATCTTTTCCTTCCTTGAATTTCCTCTCCAGTTATTTACTCAAATGAGAAAACACCCAAGCAATGGGTGCACTCACTTTACTTCTCTTGGCTTATAAAATAAACACTTTAGGAAACTATTGGCTTGGGTAAACAAATGGCTCAAATTAACCATTAACCAGCTTAAGCAACAGAAGATATAGCAGTAAGATTCCTTCCTATCTGCAGAAGATTAACCCATTATAAATGGAACAGACTACAGCTGAAATGATAAAAATTGCTTAACATGCAGTGAGCAAAACGTTACCTCGGATGAAACTGCGTTTATTTTTATGGCAATTTTCAAATATCAGCAATCTCTTGGATCATGACTTCTACTATGCAAATTTTAAAAGTCATCATCCCCATAAAAACAGCATTCCAATAAATATATTTAGTGACGCCCCGCCGTGGGCAAGGTGTTGTTCAAAGTACTAAGGAGCAGTGAAAAACACTGGCCCAGAGAGCTGCCAACACCATCAGTCCAGGGTTGGGAAATCTACTCTCAGCAACGGAACAGCCTTGTCCCTGGATCAGTGCAATCCGCTACGCACCCCGCCCCACTGTTTTTAAGCCCAGATGCCAAGCCAGGCAAACACAGGCAGTCGTCGAAATAACTGTCAGCTTAAACAGCACCCATATGTTTGCAGACCTTCTATGTTTTGCCACAATTAAGCACTTGCTTTCAAACTGCCCAAAAGAAGACATACCTTTAGCAGTGGGTGGGGTGAAATCCTATGGACATTCAACCTCTGGTCAGTCTAGCAAGGGGAGGAAGTAGCATGCAGAGCTAGTTGTCTTACAGAGAAAAGTCCCAGCTTGGTGAATCTTGCTTCTTGACAAGAAATGGCAATGCTAAAAAATCACAACCATTCAACAGAGTAGTACTGACAAGTCCCTCTGAAACCTTCACCACTTTCACGAATCAAAAAGCTGCTCAGCTCAGTGTCAAAGCAGCAGCTGAGACTGCCGTGACGTCAGTCACTCCTCTTCCAACCAGGGCTCTGTAACTTTAGAGCAATGCCTGCTCTGGGTAAACAACTCCAGGTCCAGGACATTTTTAGCTTTTATAACGGAGCCTAGGATTTTCAAACTTGCCAAAAGAGCCGATGTTAATAGCACACAATGACAATGGCCAAGTACAGATTTGTTTTATTAGGGAAAGTAAACTCCTTTTTTATAGGCAAGAATTATCCCCCTCCTTGCATCTCTCTCTCCTTAGCTTGTGTTAGGATGCACTTTTCAACGCCTTTAGGAGTTGAACGTGGAAGAACATGGACAGCAGTTACTATATATGCATATCCATATCCATATATATATATTGCAAAAGATTTGTGAAAACTTCCAACCTCACATCTCTTTGTGGGATCTACAATAACTTGCTGCCTACATCTACAACGAAACTGATGTCTTTATGTTAGAAGAAACTGGAGCCCATGGTAGAGGATGTTACTTCTTACAATGGTAGGGAAAAAATTAAACAAGATACCACATGCTTGTTTTCAACTGAGTTGTGTTGCAGCCCAAACAGGAAAATCAAGCAGCCCAAGTGTCTCAAAGTTTCCCTAAACCAGGACCAAATCGGCCTGCCCTAGAAACGTTTGGAGACTCCACCTTCCCAGCAAGACATCCCGGTTTTAGTGAGGAGTTTTAAATTCATACATCTGATGATGTTTGGTATAATTTAGTCAAAGAAGGTGTCTAGAGCAACTCTGTATCTAATTCACCAAATAAGCCTGACTCAAATTTAAATAGTAAGGTCTTATCTGCAAATCAGAAGAGCTTCCACTCTCTGGTCTTTAAAACATTATATATTCACTTTCACATTCTTTTTTTTTGCCTGCTTTCCAGATAAATATTTCATGGGGAGCTAAAAAGTATCATAACAGCAACCTGCACACAGTAGGAATTTAGTACATGAAGAACACGTGAATGAAATCATATTCACTGTCTGGAAAGCTGGGCATCACAATTAAAACAGCAGCAGCAATGGCAGTAACAGTGAGAATGGGGATGGGATTACGCACCGAGCACCAGCTCTCTGCAAGGCTCTGTGCTAAGTACTTTGATATACCGTCATCTCATTTCAACCTCACGGCAACTGTTTTAGTCAGCCACAGGGGTGCCTTTTGAAATATACCAAAAGTGGTAGGTCTTTATAAAGGGTATTTATTTGGGGTAGAAGCTTACAGTTACCAGGCCACAAAGCATACAGTTCTTCCCTCATCAAAGTCCACGTGTTGGAGCAAGACAGCTGCCAACGTCTCCAGTGTTCAGGCTTCCGGGTTATTCTGTTCCTGGGGCTGCATTTCTCTCCGGGCTTAGTTTCTGTTGCCTCCACAAGTTCAGCTGTAGACCATGAGGCTCTCTCTGCGTTGCGTCTCTCCACAAGGCCAGCTGTAGACTATCGGGCGAACGGCTCACTCCAACATCAGAACTGCTTCTCCAATCCGCTTCTCTCATCACTGCTGCCTTTTGTCTAGCCTTTTATACTTGAGACCACGCCCACTAAGGGGTAGGGCTCAACATCCCACTGACGTGGCAGTTAACGCCCTACTCATAACTTAATCATGCCCAGATGAACAGATCAGTTTACAAGCATAATCCAATTTATATTTTTGGAATTCATAATTAAATAAAACTGTCAAACCATTACAGCAACTGTTCACTTAGATATCACGAACCCCACCTTACTGCTAAAACCATGGCTTAGAGAAGTAAAGTATTGTGCCCAAATGCACAGAAACTTGCCCACAAAGAGGGGTAGGGCTTGGAACCCCTATTTCTAGCTGGAGACCCTGGACTATTGTAGAGATCTGGGTTTCAATTCTCTAGCCACCACTCATCTGTGTGATCTTAGAGCTTTGGGTCCTTCTGTAAAGGGATAATGTAATTCCTTGCGGAGGCCGTTTTAAGACCATGAGGGGATAATATGCAGTGCCAGGCATTCAATAAATGCTAGCTCATGTCTGCCTCTATCCTTATGCGGCAGGAGGAAGATGGTGGGGGCAGTGGAGGGTGGGGTGGGGATGTTGCCTCAAGTCATCAATGCAGAATTATCTAATAAATTGTCCCCCTCTCTTTTCCACTCCAGACCTCTTCACCTCTGTGTCCTTTGTAATACAAATGACATGAAGGCTATTTTCCAAAGTCTATCAAAATTCAGATATCATATGGCTAAATCATAAGAGAAATTTTGTGGAGCCGTATTTCACACTGTCACTCAACTACCTATTCAAAGTGTTTTCTTCATGGTTGTCCCTGTAATTATTTAATGCAGGTGTTTCATCTGCTTCTTTTCACGGTAAAGTCGATCTTCAACTGCAGATAGATTAAACCACTATGGAAGGGTTTTGATGAGTTCTTTACGCCAAGTGTACCACTTATTCTGGTAGTTACCAACCCTTTCTGCTGAAAAGTTCTTCTTTATATTTTATTGAAAATTCCCATGCTATATTTCACACCCCAAAAGAAATAAAGTAACCCAGTTAGGTGATAGGATACAAAAGCAACAAACATTTAGTACAGTATTTTTTTTTAACATTTCCCTATAATATTTTAAGAAAATCTTCTTTTAAGAAAAGTTCCTAGAGTTAAATACATAACACGAATGGATTTAAAGGGCTGAAGCTGGTGTTTCCAGCCCCACAGTGACATTCTGGCATTTTGAACTGTGTGACATTTTCAAACAGGTGGAAGAATGACTCAAATCCTTATAGAGAAAATAGAATTTGTTTGTGTAAGCCAAGCTGCTTTTAAACCATTTAGCTTTTAAACTTTCAAATATGAAATTGATTCAAATTATTGTTCTATGTTTTGGAAATAATTACAACACTCATACCTGATGACACACTGATTCTATTTCAATGTATAACAGATATATTAATAAATGTATATAATAATAATTAATGTAAAATAAATAACCAGAGTCTGTTAAGAAACGAAAAAGAAAATCCTGAAAAGGATTTGAAAAGTTCCCTATTAATAATGATATGAAGTCACAAATGAAAACATTTTGGAAAGGGTGAAAGATAGATAATGTCTATAAATGACACTGTCAAGTGTTCCAGACTTAAAGAATTTTAGAGTCAGAAAGAACCTCTGTAACCATTTAGCCAGCCGTCTCAATTTACAGCTGAGGAGAGAGGCCTTGATATTAAGTCATCTGCACAAGGTCACAGAGCTACTTAGAAGCAATGCCAGGAATAGTATCCAAGTCTTCTCATTCCAGGTGGTGTGCCTTGCAGTTTAAAATTCTGAGGAATTCAAGGGAAAGGAATATAATCTGGGATAACTGTGTCGACGATGAGAGAAGAGAAGTTGATTTCTGGCTTTGTCAAATTTTAAATTCAGTTTCCTTCTGAGTCCAAATAAGGGACGTGGTACTTCATCTTCCAAGTGTAGTATAGGAGTTAGAGTATTCGTCCTGATTATTATTTCTCTAACGATGCCTGAGTCTTTCACTAATGCAAATCTTGGGTAAACACACCCAGACAAAAGGATTTTAAGTTAGTTGTTGAAAAAACCTGGGACTAAATGCAGCAACTTTGCCTTAAGCAAATGAGTACACATTTAATTTATAATTTTTTTGTCTGGAGGAATATCCTGAAATGTCACAAAGCTTATAATAAATAAACAAACAAACAAACAAGTCACTTTTTAATTTAATCTCTTTTGGCGGAGACAACCCTGGCTTTGTGTGAAGCTGGATGGCTTCTGACTTCTTGTTTATCGGTCCCTTGTTCTTTTACCTCTTAAACATATATACCCGTTAAAGGAGTACTGTATTTCTATTTTCAATAGATGGGAAAAGAGAGGACTTTTGAAAGGTTGAACTCATTCTTGTCCATATTAAAGTTCAAAGGCCATTATAGGTGACATAATTTAAGTAATCCTATCTTCTCGAACAATGTTATTCTTTGCAATTTTTAAAAAGTACTTTAAGATACATGATCTCAGTGGATTAGAAGAGGTCTCTTGAATCTTAAACTATCTCCATTTCCTAGGGAGAGGTCTTGGGCAATTCAATTAACACTCCATTTAGCAAATATTTCTTAGCACTAACTCCATGCCAGGTATGTAATGTTAGAATACAGAGAATCTAAGATGAAGAAGAAAACTCCTTGTCCTCAACAAGCTTGGTCAAGTCTGAAGATTTCCTGCAGTGTGACCTGTGGGAACACTGCCCACATTCTGAGTAGCCGGCTTACTTGAAACAAATTTACAAATAAATTTGGAGAGTCTCTACTAGGAGAAGAGGTTCACAGTTTAGCATTTCTCTCAGCCCTGGCTGCATACTGGAATCACTCAGAGAATTATTAAAAAACAAAAGAAAACATTAAAGCTGGAGCTTTTGCCCAGACTTGCTGAATCAGACCATCCAGTGGTGAGGACTGGGCTTCTGAATTTTTAAAAAGTTCCACAGCTGATTCTGTCAAATTTGGTCCTCATGTTATTTCAAGTACTAGGAATGGGAGAGTCTGGACTCTGAGGTAGTAAAAGAAAATATCATTTTGAAAATTATAGGGCTCTGTTTTTGAGCATAAAATTATGAGGGTCACACAGAGCATTTATTATCCATGGAAGTTACATATTGAGATTGTGTTTTGGCTAATGTGCTAATTTCCCAAGGCTGGATGTTTTCCCCCTAGAATCACGGGGTGCTGGCTCTCTCTTCTTCTACTCTGAGGGATGGGGATGTGTCAACAGATTTTTTTTAGCCAAGTAGATCTGTCATGGGGCTTTATGTGCAGGCATTTCCAAATGACAGAAATATTCAAAAGGAACCGTTTCAAACTGTCTGTTTGAAGTACTCCTCCATATTCTGAAGAAACAGAACAATAAAACATTTTAGAAATGCGGGTTATTTAAGATCTGAGACAAATCTTGCTTGCATTTTCAAACTTGTTTTAGAATTTCATTGTACTCTTTCCAGATTCTTGACTTGGGAGATGCTGATAATGACACCAAAGTCAAAATAATAAGAGGACCGTTCTAGAGCTACTTCCTACCCAACGACCAGAAAAGGGTTCTGAGAATGCCTGTCCACCACAAGAGGGCCACACTGAATCACTTTCTCTTTGCTAGAAAGTTCTGGCAGTAAAGCAGAGCGGAGTCCAGTGTTGTCTTAAGGACACAGGAATTACCCTATGCTCCCTTCAGGGAGTTGCAAGCCCACAGACTGAGGCTATTGGAAATGTTGGCTTTATCACCACTGGGTGATAGGATTATATTTCTAGTAATTGCCTACTAAAATGCCGTTAACACAGGAAATAATTACTGGCTGTTCACATTGGCACAGAAGGGGAGAACATCTAGAACATAGAAAGGTTTAGAAGGAGTAAGTCAATGCAGGCAAAGTTTGATTGGCACTGGGAAAGGAATCTGCTTCATTCACGGGGCAGGAAGTGGGAAGTGTGACGGAAGATAGGAATGGGGGGCTGCAGGAGGGGATGCTAGATTTGGACGGTTCCATGTGAGAGAGCTGGTGTTGAAGTGAAAAGAAATGTGGCAACGTGATGTGAGAAGGGTACAGTATATGATCTGAATCTGAGGGTGCAGAAAACGGAAGGTCAAACTCACATTTCAGTGTAGAATACTCTGAACAAAGGACTTCTGCAGAGCCAGCAGATCCATTCTCCAGGGCCCAGGTCCATGTGTGAGTACAAACATCCACAAAGGAAAAGGTGATGGGAATAGACAGTAGCAAAATGGGGCTGAAAAATGTTGAAGTGCAAGAAGAAAGCATTGTCTTTTGCACGCCTATAGCCTCACTCTTTCTTGTTCAATTCTTGAATCCATTCTGCTAAAATTAGAACACACTTTCTACAAATTCTGTAACTCCAGACAGACAGCTAATTCGGAATCAATTATATTCCCTCTGAAGTGAGGAGGGTGACCAGAAGAACAGGTTTCCCCTCCTGGAGGGCTTTCTCATCTCAAGATTTGTGAGGCCCAAGGCTGGGGAAGCCTCACTTTCTTTCGACTACCTGCCTTCGGCTGCTTCACGGCAGCTTTGTCCACTATATAAAAGACCAAGCACGTTAAGGTAATGTTAAGGCCCTCTCTATGGCAGCGCTGGTCCAGCAGATATACGTTTCCTTTCCAGGAAAGGTGTTCAGATTCCTAGGAGTCTCCTGAAATCCAGAATGAATGAATTCTGGTGACCTGTCATGTTTAAACTCCCACCCCAAAGTTCTAAGATTGATCTACGCCAACACACAGGATGTTCTATTTAAAGAGTCAAACTCTGTTTCATCTCTCTAGGAGTTAATGATACCACATGGATTGTAAAAAACAAAACAAAACAAAACAAAACAAACCCCTGCACATTTATGAGAAAGAAAGGAGGGAATAAACTAGACACAAAACTGACTGTTCTGACTTTAAAAATAAACGACCAAATAAGGTATTTTTAAAAATCTCTTAAATTCTTTTCCCTGAAAATTTGCGAGAAAGGGTATGATCTTACTGAGCCATTCAAGGCAAGTAGGCAAATGGCTGAGTTTCCCTCTGCCCCTCACACCCTCTGAATTCCCGAATGCTTAGGATAAGGTGGGTACATTCTACCTGATCTGAAAGAGTTGAACTTTAAAGGTACATCATGTTGGACAACCTTCAAGAAGGAACAAAAACACTGTTTCTCAGTCTTCAAGAATCACTTAGGCATCTTTTCTGCTAACTTAAAATGATAAGAAGCAGCTCAGCTCTAAACCTTCAGAAAGGACTACAGAAAATAATCAGATAAAGCACACTTCATTTTTTTAGAATCAATAATTTTCAGAGCTCCATCTCTGCAGTGGGCAACATGTTAAAGTTCCTGTAACAGTTAAAATTCTCCACCATTCCTGAATACTTCAGGGTTTTTTTTTTCTTTTGACCACTTTGTTAAACTTTTCTGAAAAATGCTAGTTTCAAAATCAGTACAATCCTCCAATTTACTATTAAACATATCATTTTGGTGCGTGATAAAACTGTTTTATTTAATATTTCTAAAAATGTACTGACAATTGAAATGAAAAATAATCACGTCAAAATCAGAATTTTATGAATTGAGCTTGAAATACTCTAAACAAGAATTTTGGTTAGAAGATATTTAAGATACATTGTAATACATAAGTCAATAAAATTATATGAATATTTTTGAAAAGGTGAAATAATTACTAAAAACCACTGGTTATGTGATATACCATAGTAAATATTACAAAATACATAAAAGCTTGATTTTAATTAGATGCTGGATTTTGGTGATACTCTAACTTTGGAAAATAGCCAGAGGAATACACATACAGCTATGGACTTTCATAATAGTAGCAATGAAATTGAATAATCAGGAAACAACAGTAGCTTTACATGGATCAAATATAAGTATCTGGGATGTAAAAATAAGTTGAGGCTCTGTAGGATAACACAAGCTGGCTCAATAGTGGGCAGTACAAGGTAGAAACTTCTGAGTCTTCTTATTTCCAAGAATGGTCACCCTTGCTGTTTTCTGACGAAGCAAAGCTATGCAACATTCTATCCAAAAGTTGTTCCTGGAAGATTTTTTAAAATTACCCACAACTTTACTAGGGCAGCCACCAGTCATTTTAGAACTACAAAGAAGTAGGGAAGCTGCACCTCTAATCAGAGAACAAGTTGCCAGGTATGTATGTGTTAATTTACATGAACAGCACCTTTGGAGATTCTATGGTTTTGCACCTACTCTCAGAATGGCCAACATCTAAACCAGTCACTATCACTTCTCCTTCTCCCAACTCATCAACACAAAAGCACTGTTCAGAAATATTTAGGATGTTAACCACATTTATTACTATAACTACAAAGGTTTTCCTGACATGTTCAGGCCATAACACGTTCTTACTCTGTATGGGTTTCACTCTGCAATTCCACAAGTTGGCTATTGGGAATACCAGGACCCACCCGTGAGGTGTTAGTTGCAATCACTTTATTTACAAAAAAATCAGATCAGTATTACAAACACACACCACAACTACCTTTCATTAGACTTAATTGGTTTAAAACCAGGTGTTAAGCAGTAGTGTCTTCATGAACATTGTTTCTGAACTGACTGTACCAAATCCTAATACTTTACTAAACAATCAACTTTTCCCCCCTCTTTCTCTTCAACTCCTACATTCTATTAGGCATCTGGCCCAAAGTATAACTCTACCAGGTGAAAAGGAGGTATAGTTCTATGAGAATATAGCTACTGACACTGCAAGAATATTTGAAGTTAAAGCTGAGCCACCAAACTGGCATCCCAAACTTCACTGGCAACTGGTTAAATGACCATATCCCAATTCACCCCCCAAAATGAAGTGAGGGTTGGGGAATGTGGGCCAAAACACATTCCAGGCTCAACACAGAATTTTCCTTTGTTTTATGAGTTTGAGTCGCTTTTGCTTAAAAATAGCCAACTGAATTAAAAAAAAAAAATCTAGGCCAAATTACCAAACATACTCCTTCTTATGCCCAAAAACATGCATGCAAGGAAATTCCCTACAGTGAGGCTTGTTTGTTCGAGTTTACTTTCAGTGTTATGTTTAAATAGCATAGCTTCAAAGATGCAAACATGAGAAGATCCTTTAGTTCAATATTTAAGTGACTTTATTCTCTTTGTGAACCAAGAAGCCCGGATATAACTCTCTCAGAGCTAGCTGATTTATACAACAGAGATCATGCACATAACAGGGTCAAAGGGGAGGCAAAGATGATGCTGGGGACCCTCTTTATGAAAGTCTTGGCCACCATCTCTGGTAAATTCTCTCCTCAAGGCCAAGTCCTGTGGTGTAAGAAACAGATGCAGCCTGGTTCCTTGGTGCCCACAGAACAGCCTGATGGTTCAGGGACAAGGTGGCAAGAGAAAAGGCCACCTCGTGCTTGCTTGCAGAGTTTGCTGAGACCACCTCCCTTCCAGCTGGCCTCTAGCATGTTCCCTGGGAGGGCAGGTCTGAGTTCCCTGGCTCTGGAAGCATTTTTCATTATACACCACAGTGTGGCAGAGCTGTGTGTGCACAGAGCCATAGCTGTGAGGCCAGCTACGCAGGGAGAAGGGCAGAGTGGGGAAAAGCCTCCCTGGAATTCCACTGGGCTGTAAAGCTGCCTCACTTGCTTTGGTGGGGGTAGGGGTGGGGCAGACTTTCAGCGTGATCTCAGCCCCCAGAATCTGTGAGCAGTGGCAAGTCAGTCCTATTTCTGCCATTTCCTCTCCACTGGTATCTTTTTTTTTTTTTTTAAAGATTTATTTATTATTTATTACATATCCCCCCCCCCCTTTCTGCTTGCTCTTGCTGTGTGTCCATTCTTCT